>JAFLJL010000936.1:0-52500 GCA_018398815.1 Conus ventricosus
TTTTTTAAATTTTTCAATAAAGGGCCTGTTGGGGTGGGAAAATTTTTCCCGGAAAGCCTTTCCTTTTAATTTGTAACCCCCCTTTTAAGGTTTTTTTCAACAATATTGAATCCGGGCCTTTTAAAAATTTTTTCCCATCATCGATTTGAATCAGGCGGATAATTTAAAGGGGGCCCGTTGGTATTAGCGATGGCAACGAAACGCAAAGCCCTTTTGTTTTTAAAGGGGTTCGCATCTTTGATTTGAAGCAAAATGTCTGCGTGATGCGTACAAAAATCTTTTTCGTCTAATCCTTCGGGGAAAATTAAGAAGACCCATTTGAGGGGTTCGTTTTTGGAGTTTTTTTCAAAGTGGGTCTTTGTTTGTCTAGGGGCGGGTAAAAAAAATTTCCAAAATTTCTTTTTAAACCATTCCTTTGCTTTTTGTTCACGACCCCCGCTTGGCTTAGTTTTATTGCTGTGATGCCCTTCAATTTTTTTGGGGGCGAATAATGATTTTGTATTTTTTATTCAGCCAATTATGTCAACAAAAAACCGACGGTCTCCAACGACAAAAAACCCCGATTTCTTGATCTTTTGTTTTTCTGATGGGGATAAAAGTCATAAATTTTTGGTGGGGGGCAATATCTCGATTGTTTGCCTTTTACAAAAAAATTTTTTTTTTGTTGATCAACTTTTTTAAAATATGTAAGCTGCACCCCCTGTTTTTTCAGTGTGTCATTAAAAAAATCAAACTGCTCAAGTCTCTGTTTTTTATGGGGGTTTTGGCGCTGCTTTCCCCCCTAGCTTTGTTAGTCTTTTCTCTCCCCGTCTCCCGCAGTTACTAAATGCGAAATTACTTCCGCTAAAAGCAAGGCATTCACCAAGCCCCGCCTATTTATTGCGGTGAAGCCATTTTTTTAAAGTATTTTTTTTTTCTTTTTAAAAATTTTTCTGGAATTATTCCCTTTTAAATAGAAAAACTTGACAAACAAGCGCAACAAAGAACAGCTTTGTGTCTCAAAAATTGTTTGCCAAGATTGCTGGTTTAATTTTTAACAGGCTTTTACCAAGCATTGAGTACCTACCTTTGTCCCCAATCAGCAGAATAGTATCAAGGTTGCAACGTTTTTTCGGTGCTCATTTTTTAAAAAAAAATTTTTATATTTTTAAAAAAAACATGACGTGTGTCCCTACGTAAAAGGCGCCAAACCTTTGAATTTGATGACCAAGTTGTGACCAATATTATCCCAAAAAAAGGGAAAGGCTTTTTTTGGCGAGGGGGGAAAAAAAAACATTTCCTGGGAACTGAATCAGCATGAACGATTCAAAGTTCGCCGCAAAAATTTTTAAAATTTTCAAACAGGTATAAAGCGAGCTGGGGTCTAAAAGGGTGAAAGTGTGGGCAAACAGTTTTTTTGTCCCCTAAACTTTTGAGATTGCCCCCTTTGATTTGCAAGATCTTAGTTATTTAACGCAAGACCCCGTTTAAAACAAAGTCTTTGATCTCTGGCTGTGATCTAAACGTTTTGGGAACATTGTTTGCCATTAATCTGGGTTTAAATAATTTTTAATATATAGTTTTTTTTTCCCCTTAAAAATGAACGGGGAAAAATCACAAACCAAATCGGGGAAACTTGAATCGGGGAAAAGAAACCCAACCCAGAAAATCAGGCGAAAAATAAAACAGGGGGGGCTGAAAAGTGTCTCTCCGGACGGTTAAAGCGGGAAAAAAAAAATTAGCAGAGTGGAACCACAAAAAAATTAATGTTACGAATTAAAACCCCTCATGAAAAATAACCCCGCCGCGCCAAAACCCAATTTGATTAAATCCCCGTTAAAAACCCCCTGTGATACAAGGGACCAAAGTCTTCAGGGAAATTTAAACTTAAACTGTTCCATTTTTGGCGCCTTGCTGCTGTTGGGGGCAGTTTTACGGTTAAAAAAATTTTAAACCGGCGCAGAAACAAAAAGCCCAAAAAATCTGAACGTTAAAATACAGAAAAGAAAACAGCACCCCAAAAACCCCCTAAAAAAAGCATTTTTTGATCCATTTCAAATGGAATAATATTTAAAAACTTTTTTAATTTTTTTTTATAAAAAAGATCATGGCGATTAAAAAAATAAAAAAAGTCTTAAAAAGAAGGGTCATAAAAAAAAAATTTCCATGCCCCCAAAAATTGTAACAATGTGGTTGCTTAGGATTTAAGCCTTCAAAAAGATTTGGGAAAACGTGAGAAAGACCCTCAAACGAGAGGTTTTTTGGGCGTGTGTGTACAAATTGGCATCTGTATTTAAGATAAAACAAAGATTGTTTTTTTTGATAATTTAAGAAAATTTAATAAGAATTTGGTTGTACTTAAAGGATGCTATTATGATCGAGGGGATTTAAAAAAAGAACAAATTAAAAATTAAATAAAGAACTTTTTAAAGAATTGAAGTAATTTAAATTTTAAAAATTAAATTTAAAAAAATTTGGGGTGATTAATTTAAAAAATTAAATTAAGATTTGGGGTGACTTGGGGGGGGAGTGTTGTGGTGTACACAGGCTTTATTTTGTATGTGAAACACCCGGTTTGAAGACGCTGAATGAACCTTTGTTGTGGGGGAGGAACACAAAGCACAAAGCAGAAAAAAAAGTCAAATCTTCTCACTGTGATCCCTTTGACCGCTCTGGGTGGGCGCTGGATCTTCCCCGGGTTGCCCCTGTCCCTTTGAGCCTCTGGGGTGGAGCGCTGGAAAAGGGCTTGCTACTGTAACCTTTGAGGCTCTAGGGTGGGCGCTGGAAAAGGTTGCTCTGTATTTTTACGCTCTAGGGGGGAGCGTTGAAAAAACGCTTCCCCGTGACTTTGCCCGCTTAGGGGGAGCGCGAAAAAACGGTTGACTGTGTTTGCCGTCTGGGGGGAGGTTTTCTCTTCACTGCTGCGGCTTTGAGAGGAGTGGTTTGGAGTTGCTTAGTTCTTGTGGGGAGTAGCCCAATAATTTCTTCCCCCCAGTTAAAAACATTAAATAAAAATCCTTCCTCATGGTAGCTTCTATAAGAAAGACCCCCTGTAAAAAAATTTTTTAGCATAGGGATTAAAACGAGAATCCTTTAGTTTGGGGAAAATTGGGGGTTGCCGCTTCAACTCACCCAAAAGCATAACAAATTGTGCAGGGGATCAACATGTCGTCAAGTTTTGTCGCTTAGAAATTCCCCCCATGTCTTTGTTGCCATGATCAAAATATTATATAAAAAAAACCCAAAACCTGCCAAACCCGGTAAATATCTTCTCACTACACCACACCTTCAATGACAATACAACCCGTCGCTAAAGTGGCGGCCAAAAGTGGGACGCACGTAAATCTAGAACATTTGTAACGACCCTGGGCGCTTTCAACCCGAAAGTAAAACCCCCCCCCCCCCCCCTCACCTGGAGCCCAGTCTCCCCCTTTATTGATTTTTTGGTCCTTGCTGCGTGTGTTTAACGAAGGTCGCGCGTCTCGCTGCCCAAAAATTTAAAACGATTGGGTTTTGGCCTGTGCGCAACTGTTACACATTTTTTTTGGGGTTTGAATTAGTTAGATAAGTGTGCGGATTTTTTGTCAAAAATAAAACTTATCACTTAGCCATTTGCTGGCTCCTCTTTTTCAACCAGGCTTGAAAATTTGGGAGGTTACGCAATTCTGCCGTAGCCCAACTTTATGGCGGCCTAAACGCATAGTTAACCGTCATTGTATATTTGAAGCTTTATAGAAGTAGTGCTAGCCACCACTATCCTCCCATACTGGTAATTCTAGGTCTGCCAACCCTATCTATTTGTTTGCCAGAACTTCGAAAACGCCCTTCAGTTGCTAAAGGGGACCTTAAGGCAGATGAATGGTTAGAATTAAAAAAATGAAAAGTTACACTCTTAATACCGTCGTTTTCCCCCTAACACTGAACTGTAGTTAAAAAAATCAAGTCTAATACAAACTGAGAAAATTTTCTTGGGAGGAACAGCAAAATGTTTTAAATTAAGTTTTTAGATCCTCAGCCGTGTTTACCCCCCTTAAAAAATGAAAAAGCCTGTTTTTTTAAACATGGTTTAGCTGTCCCAAGCCCGTCCCCAAAAAACAAAGGGATGTTTTTTTTGTTTGGCCACTTTCAACAATGCGCGCCATTTTTTAATAAGGAACCATTCATCATGTCAAACCGTATTAAAAACTAGCTACACTTTTTTCTTTCCTTGAACCAAAAAACCCCTTTTGTAGTCGCATTTCCAAAGCGTTGTTCACTTTTTTTTTTTTCTAAAAAACAAATTTTCCCCGGTTTTCCCAAAATGTTTGCCAATTCTTTCAACAAATACTCTAACTGCAGTTAAAATAAACTTAGGCCCCCGAATAACAAACCTGTTTTTCAAACGTTTTTGGGATTTTAAAAAAAACAAATAAAACACAGTGGTCACAACAGAGCGCAGTCAAAAACCCCCCCTTTTTGGCGGTGGGTCAAACAACATGGGCCCCGTGTGTCGCTGACAGCCTCATTTCGGGTGTCGAGTGGCTATTATGTTCTTCCCCTGATTGGCCAAATGGAGAACACGCCCCCACGCGGGAGTGTTGGGGTTGGGGTGTGTAAAGCTAAGCAGGGGGAAGGGGGTGAAGAGGAGGGGGAAGGGGATAGAGGGGGCGGCATAGATTTTTTTCCTGTGTGTGGGGTGTGTGTGTGTTTTCTTGTGTGTGCATGTGCCGTGTTAGTTTGTGTGTGTGTGTGTGTGTGGTGTGTTGTGTGTTGGTGGTTGTGTGGCGCGTGTATTGTTGTGTGTGGCGCGCCTCTCTGTCTGTTTTCTGTCTCCTTTTTCTTGTTGTTGTCTGTCTGGCTGTTTTGAGGGCAAATTGCCTTAACGGGTTTTGTCGGGTTGCCCGGTGTTCTCTCTCTCTCTTCCGCCACGGAAAAGGGGTTTTTGGCCACTTTGCCCCAAAAAAATTTTGGGGGTGCAAGTGGAGTGAAAGCATTTATCGTTCTCCAACATGTCCTCATTGGGGAAACCAGTACGAGGTAGTAGTCAATGCCTCCCACTTGTCTTTTTGGCTCGGTTTGGGATGTTTTTAACTGACTGGATTTATGGAGTAAAAAAAAATATTGCCCTTTTTTTTTTTGCAAGTTTTTATCTAGTGCATCAACATTTTTTTCCAAAGCTCTGGAATCCATAAAGTGCTTTTTTTGTTTTTTTTAGGGGGTTTTTTTAAAAAAGACAACCGATCTTCTGGCAATATTGTAACAACAAATAAAATTCAGCCAAAACATTTACGCGCAAAGAAAGGCTTCAAATGTTCATTAATTTCCTTGTACGTAATAGAAGAAGTTAGCCTTTGATGAACAGATATAGTCTCGTCTTTCTCTCTTCCAATCTAGACATCAGAAGTGAGGCTTGACGATAAATTGTTCCCCGAGAACAAACGCCTGTGCTTTTGTCAAAATATCTCATGCTAACAATGCTTCCCAATTAAATAGGATACAATGGCAGTGCAAAAAATTCCTTATTTCTTTCATTTTTCCATACGTTGTGCTCATTGTTGGGTTCGGGTATTTCAGAACTACAAAAATCAGAAACGAACAGACCTGGTTTTCGCAACCACTCTGTTGCTATGATTCAACGTGAAAACGATGTATGACAAGAAGAAGATCATGAAAATGAAGAGTATCTGACGGAGATGAGTGTGAAAATGTAGACGGACTGATGATGTAAGAACGTAAAACTGATGAACGACTGGCGGGAGAAGAATGAGGAAACGACGATCGAACGACTGACTGAAAAAGAACGTCAAAGGGATCAATAAAGGACTGGAGAAGACTATTAAAATTGGTAACTGGGGAAGAACATGAAAATAATGAATGACCGACTGGAGAAGAACGTGAAAGCGACGAATGACTGACAGAGAGGAACGTGAAAACGATGACTGACTGACTGACTGTAAAAGAATGTGAAAGGGATCAATAAAGGACTGGAGAAGAATGATGAAATGAGTAACTGGGGAAGAACATGAAAATAATGAATGACCGACTGGAGAAGACCTGAAAGCGGTGACTGACTGACTGCAAAAGAACGTGAAAGCGGTGACTGACTGACTGCAAAAAAACGTGAAAGGGGTGACTGACTGACTGCAAAAGAACGTGAAAACGACGAATGACTGACTGGAAAAGAACGTGAAAATGACTGACTGACTGCAAAAGAACGCGAAAGCGATGAGTGACTGACTGCAAAAGAACGTGAAAGCGATGACTGACTGCAAAAGAACGTGAAAGCGATGAGTGACTGACTGCAAAAGAACGTGAAAGCGATGAGTGACTGACTGCAAAAGAACATGAAAGCGATGACTGACTGCAAAAGAACATGAAAGCGATGACTGACTGACTGCAAAAGAACGTGAAAGCGATGACTGACTGCAAAAGAACATGAAAGCGATGACTGCCCGACTGCAAAAGAACGTGAAAGCGATGACTGACTGCAAAAGAACATGAAAGCGGTGACTGACTGACTGCAAAAGAACGTGAAAACGATGACTGACTGCAAAAGAACGTGAAAGCGATGACTGACTGCAAAAGAACATGAAAGCGATGAGTGACTGACTGCAAAAGAACGTGAAAGCGGTGACCGACTGCAAAAGAACATGAAAGCGGTGGCTGACTGACTGCAAAGAACGTGAAAGCGGTGACTGACTGACTGCAAAAGAACATGAAAGCGCATGAGTGACTGACTGCAAAAGAACGTGAAAGCGATGAGTGACTGACTGCAAAAGAACGTGAAAGCGATCATTCGTGAGCGAGTTCTCACAGCGGCAGGACCTGCTTTTTTAGGCGCTCTGCTTGGGCCATCTAGTGCGGCCCTGTGACACTGTATTGGCTGCAGCATTTCCTCTTTTTTTCTTCCCTCTTTCCTTTCCTTTCTTTGTTCCTTTTTCCCCGCATGGCTTGCGCCAACAATACATGACCCCAGCCGCGGTCTACAGAGGAAGACGGAGGTAATCCAAACCCGTGTTTTTTTTCCCCCTTGCAAACCCCCCCAAAAAAAGGAAAGGGGACCCCTTTTTATTCCTGTTCGTGAAATTTGGGCGGCAGCGAGAAGCCCCGCGGCCCCACAAAAACCCCTTATTTGGGCCCAACCCCTTTGGCAGGCCCTTTTGGGGGTTATCCTTTAATTTTAAGGCCCCTCGTGTTTTGCTTTTGCTTCGCGGCTTGGAGGTAAGGGCCCTGTGACTGTGAATGTTTTCGAAAAAAAAACCCCCCCATTGTTCGTTCATCACAAGGCGAGAGAGAAGGGGCCCTTTCAAAAACCCGCTGATTATCGGTTAACTTGCCTCTAGTTTTCAGTTTTTGATGACATTGAAAAAAATGGTAAAATTTGGATGTGAGCCACACCCAAAATTTTGATGGAGCGAGGGAAAGGGATGGGAAAAGGGGGGGGGGGTTGAAGATGGCTCACTGGTCGGCCCTTTCGTTTTCTTTTGAGTGTTTCCCAAACCCCCTTTCCCGGGTTTTAAAAATTTAAAATTGGGGCCCGCAAAAAGCAACTCTTTTCCCGAAGGGGCAGAAAACAAAACACAGAATTTTCCCTTTGTATGCACGCGATGCCCCAGGAGTGGGGCCCCAGAGAAGGGTTTTTCGGTCCCAAACCCCCGTGGGTGTGCGAAACCCGCAAAAAGGGGCCGGGTCACAAAAAGCGGCCTTCCCCCCCGTTCCATGGGGGCCCGGGCAAACCCTTTCTGCCCAAAACCAAGCCCCTGCCCCCACTTCCCCCCCCTTCCCCCCGTCCCCCCTCTGTCCCGATTTCCACTCCCTGTCCCTTTGACAGTCGGCCCCTGTTGGGTCCCCGGTTTGAAAGGGCCCCCTGTTCTCAGCCCGGGCTTGAGGGTCCCCCCCCTTCTCCCCCCCAAAGGGGGGAAAGAGACATCTTTAAGAGACCAAACTTAAAAATTTAAAAACCAGGTTTTGCTTCTCCCGGGGCCCCGTGGGGGAGGAAACGGGCCCCTTTTCCCCACCCCCTTTTCAGGTGGCCTCCAAGGCGGCCCAAAACAGACGAAACCCCCTTTTCTCCGCGCCCCGTCCCCCGACGTTTTTAAAGAAGCCCCGACCCCTAAAGTAGGTGCTTTTCCCCCTTTTGGCCCTTGACGACAACCTGGGGCCCTTTTGTGGACTTTGAGGGTTGGCCCCCTTGAAAAATAACTTTCGCTTTTAACGGACCCTTTTCGTAATGGATAAGATTTTTGGGGTTTCCTCGAAATTTAAATTTTTTCGGGGTAAAGAAACCAAAAAAAAAAGAAAAAAAGGGTTTTTTTTTGGACAGGGGAAAAGATATTTTTTTTGTTTGCGTTCAGGAATTTACATTTTCTGACGATGTTTAAAAAAAAATGGGAAAAAAAATGGGGGGAGGTGATTTGTTTTTTTCCCCTGTTAGTTAAACCTTTTTTTTGGGTATTTGGTTTAAATTTTTAATTAAAAGTTTTCCCTTTAATTTGATAACCCCCCCCCCCTTCCGAATTAAATTTTTGGTTTTTTAATTTTCTTTTTGACGACGGTGGTTTATTTTTATATTTTCTAATGTTTTGCCCCCTGTAAATTTAAAAAGGAAAAAGATTTCTTTAACAGCTTTCTGCAGACTGGTTTCAACCCTGATTGCAAGTCACATATTTAGTGGGGGTTTTTAACCCGTGTTTTGATAACGGAAGACATAAATAGCGGCGGGAAAAAAACTTTTTTTTTGATGATGTCGGAAATTTTTTAATGTTGGGTTCTTAAAAGTGAAAATTCAGACGTGTGGTGGCTTTTTTAATTTTAGTTCTAAAGAATATTTTTTGGTCAAGAAAAAAACCTTTCCGGCTCGCGGTTAGATTAAAATTTTTTTGGGATTTTGGAAAAACATTTTTGATAAAATTCAGAATGCGGTTTCCCTCCTTTTCTCCTCGCCAAAAGAGTTATTGATTTGGTTTTTAATTTTTTTGGGGTATTTAACCCGGGGCCCTTCCCTACTGGAAATTTTTTTTTAATTTTTGCACGACAACTTTTTTTTAGAAAAACATGAAAGCATGGGTTTATGGGTTTTCGATTTAAAAAACCCTTTTTTGAGCTCCCGGTCAAATAAAGGGGATCTCTGCAAAGTTGGAAATTTAAAAAGTTTGCTTTTTTATTCTAAAAAAGAAAAAAAGATCACAAAGAAACCCCCCTAAAATTGCAAACGCCCAAAATTTGATGAAATTAAAAAAAGTTCACTTGCTAGAATTCCCCAAAAGATCAGGTACTAGTTGAAAAAAAGAGACCCAAACTTAAGTTTGACATGGAAAAATTTACGAACCAAGGGAAAAATAAGGGGGCCAAAACACGTGCTGCGCTTTAAATTAAAGAAAGGTTTAAAAAAACAAAGGTACTTTTTTAAAATTTTGAAAAAAAATCCAACCCTTCGAAATTTAAAGGACCAAAATGGAAAAAGGCAGGTGGCCCCAAAAAGCAATTGACCAAAATAAATAATTAAGAACTAGTAACATTTTCGCAAAAGGTAAAGGAAACTGTTAAAAATTTTGGGGGGGAGCTTGTCATTTTGGGTTTTTTTTTCAAAGGGGTTTACGTCCCCCAACTATCAGACTTAGAAAAAAAAATAGTTTTAGTTGATATTGAAGAGGGAAAAAGTAAAACGAGCTTTTTCAAAACAAAAAAAAAACGGATCATTCCCCCCGGGTCGTTTGGGTAACCTCGGGGTTTATTAAATTGTTTTTGGGGGTTTAAAAATTAAAAAAATTTGGGCTTGCGATCCTTTTTAAAGAATGTTTTTTTTTTTTTTTAAACTCGGGGGAAAATGTCTGAGTTTACAAAGGCGAGCAATTATTTTTTTAATTCCTTAAAAGGGAAAAAAAATGACCAGGGGGGATCTCATCTAAATTGGGGGACCCAAAATCCCTGAAAAAAATCACCCCCACTACAAGTTTTGGCCCCCCCAAAAAACGCTTGCCCTCGGGCTTTCCAGTGTCATTTTTGTAAATTTGTTTGTGAAGACCCCGTCGGCCTTTTCCCTTTAAAAAGGAAAGGAAAAAGTAGTAGCAAAATTTGATTTAATTTGTTTTGGGCCCAAATTTGTTTTTCCCTTTAAACTCAAAATAAATATTGGGAAATTTCCTTTTCCTTTGATTACAAAGCAGTTTTGATACTTTTTATTGAAAATATTTCTTTGGGCTTTAGAAAGTTTTAATTTTTGGGAAAAATTTTGTTTTGATGGGAAAAAGTGATTATTGTTTTAAAAACTAATTGTTGCCAAAAAAATTTTGGCTTGGGGTTTAAAGAGATTTTTCCTGTTGATGCTGGGAATTGCCCGGGTTTTCCCTTCTCCCCCCTAGCTTTTTTACTCTCCCTAGAACTATTCGCACTGGGGAAAATTTAAAAGTGATCAAAAACCCTTTAATGGGGAAACGATTTTCCCAAGGGGCCCTTTTGAAAAATGTTGGTTTTTTTTTTGAAAGTTTTGTTATACGCCGATGATTTTCCCCCTTTTTGGGGGAGATCAAAACGGCCTAAAAAACGCGCTTCTTTGGTGTCATATTTTTAAAATTTTTAGGGGCTGCAATGAATCCCAAACAAAAAACCGGGGCGCTGTGGCTTGGTTCAAGGGAAACTTTTGTAATGAAGAATTCTTTGGACAAAAAAGGAACGGCGTAATTTTTAAAAAATTTTTGGTGTTTTCTTTGGCAGCTCTTTTTTAACGCCTCTGAAATTGAAGAATTTTGGCTCCCCCGTTTTTGATAAAAAAAACGGGTGGTCAAAATTTTGGGGGCCCAAAAAATAAATTTTGTATATGGGGAAAAATTTTTATTTTGAAATTTACTGTTTCTGTCACAAATTTCTTTTGTTAAAGCAATCACTGTGTGCACCTGTGGATATATTGAAAAAAAAATTTTAAAAAATAATTTTTCAGGTTTAGGGGAAAAAAAAAAATACTCAAAACAAAAAAAAAGCATTTGAAAAGATCAAGGGGAAAAGGTTTTTGTGCAAACAAAATTTAATCTGGTTTGGGGGGGGGGGACAAAAAAAAAATGATTTATGTGCAAAAGACAGCAAAAAAGGTTTTTTTTTTGTCCCGGGCTGCCAAACTACCCGATGTTTACAGAACGAAATTTTGGAAAAAAAGGGAAAATTTCCCTTTTCGTTCATTTTCTGCAAAATTGGGAAAAAAAATTTTTACTGTTTTTAAAACAAATTTTTTTAAATTTCCCGGAGAGTTCAAAGGATTTTGGTATTATTTTCAAAAAACTTTTGGAAAAAAACTTGTTTTAAAATGCTGGCTTGATGAATTTTAACCCTTTAAGCTAATGTACATTTCTTTTTGGGGAAAAAAGAAGGGTTTGAAAAACAACCACTGTGGAATAAAAACCACATCAGATCAGAGGGGAAGGGAATTTTTTTATAGAGACTGGGTAAAAATCTGGGTTAATTAAACGGTATCCGATTGTATTTAAGACGGGGGGAACTTTAAATCTATTGGGCTTTTTTGTGAATTTGGTTTGGGGAAAAAACCCACTAGTTTTTTTTAAACAGAGCGGTTTTATACTGCAATAAATTCATGTGCCGATTTTATCCAAAAACCACATTGAAAAACCCCAAAACCCGTTTAAGGGAATTTAAAAAACCCTTTTTAACTCCCTCGTTTAGTTTTTGAAAAATATTTTTACAAAAAAAAAAATTTTCGAACCAATCGCTTTAAAATTTTTTGGTTAAACAAGGGGTTTTAACACTTTTAATTTTCAATTGCCATTGGGGGTTGGGTAAGAAATTTTACATCTGAAACTAGATTACTAGTTTTGCTCTGGAAATTTATCCTTTTTTTTATCCCACAAATATTCTTCTAAATAAATTGGTTACAAGCGTCCAAAAAAAAAGGTTGGAAAACTGCGTTTTTGGGGCTACATTTAAAAACTTTTTTTTTTTATTTTTGAAAAATTAACAAACATTTGGAAATGGTTTTGAAGGGTTTGTTTTTCATGAAGGGTTTAAAATTTTTCATTCCAAAATTTCGGGTTTTGGGGCTTTGTTGGGTTTTTGATAAGGAATTTGGGGGGCTTTCCCGGGAATGGCACCTTTCGTAAAATTTTTTTATCTAATTTTCAAAAATGGGTTTTGGGAAAAAATTTTTTGATAGGGGACTCCAATTTTTGGTTAGATCGAATTTCCCTTGGGGTTTTGATTTGGGCTTCCCAATTAAAACACTTCCTCCCCTTCCAAAGATGATTGCCCCCTTGATTAAAACCCCTTAAATGGGCTTTTTTGCTTTTTCTTCAATAATGCTCAAGTGATTGTATGTTTTGTACTATTTTAAATTTAAGGGGGGAAAAAATTGAATAAATTAAAAAAAAAAAAAAAAGAAAAAAAAAAAAAAAAAGGAAGGAAAAAAAAAAAGGGGGGGGAAAAAAAAAGGGGAGGGAAAGGACCCCCCCTGTGGGGAAGAAGGGGGGTTTTAAAAACCCGGGGCAATTTCAATTTTTTAAAACCCCTGATCCCAAATTTTTTGTGGAAAAGGTTTGGGGGGGGTATTTGGGGGGGAAACCCCATTTTTGGGGGGGGGGTTGGGCAGGGGGTTTTGGAAATGGGGTTTGGGGGGCCTTTTTCCTTCAGTAACAAAATTACAAAATAAGGCGAAACGGAAAAAATTTTTCCCTTTGTTTAAAAGGAAAAAAAAGGTTTTTCAAAGGGGGGGGGGAGGGGGGAGGTTTTACTGAAGAAGAGAGATGGGGGGGGAGGGAGAGAAAAGAGGGGAAAAGGGGGGATTGAGGGGGGGAGGAAAGGAAATGAGAGAGGGGAAAAGGGAGGGGAGAGAGAGGGGAGTGGAGAAGAGAAGGAAAGAAGGGGGGGGGGGGGGTTAAAGAGGGGGTGGGGGGGAAAGACTAGGGGGGAAAGGGGGGGGGGGGGGGGGGGGGGGTGGGGGAAAGAGACGGGGAGAGGGAAAGGGGGGGGGAAAGGGGAGGGAAAGCGATGGGTGATGGACCCATTTATAATGGTGAAGATGACATGTTTTTTTAAATTAAATTTGATAACGATGAAAGAGGGTGAAAAAAAAGGGCTTTTAATCCCTGTTTCTTTTTTTTAAAAGAATTTGAAAAATTTTTGCTGGGAAATTTGGGGAAACCCAAAAATCAAAGGGAGACGAAATTTGGAGAGAGAGTGGAGACTTCCCCAAAAAAAAGTGGGGGGAGGGTTGACGGGAAAGGGGAAAGGGGGGCACAGAAAAGGGGGGGGAAAAGGGGGGAGAGGAAAAAAATAAAACAAAAAAAATGGATAGTTTATTTTTTGTATGGTTTTCGCCCTTGGTTTTGGGGAGGAGCCCCCCCAAAAAAAAAAAAAAAAAAAAAAAACGGTTTGGGGGGAAAGGGGGGGGTAAATTGACTGACTGCAAAAGAACGGGGGGGGGGAAAGCGGTGCCGACTGCCAAAAAAAGGGGAAGGGGGGGGAAGCGATGGGCTGACTGCAAAAAGAACGTTGGGGGGGGAAAAGCGGTGACCCGACTGACTGCCCAAAAAAAAGTGGGAAAACGGTGACGACTGCAAAAGAAAATGGGGAAAAACGATGAGTGGTGGCTCAAAAGAAGGGGGGGGGGGGAAAAAACGTTTATTTACTGCAAAAGAACGTGAAAGCAATGACGGGCTGATGAAAAAGAACGGGGGGGGGGGGGGGGGGAAAATGATTTACCCGTGTTTAAAGGAACGGGGGGAAAAGGGGGGGAAATTTACCTTTGGGAAAATGGTGTCAACAGGGGGGCGGGGGAAAAATTTACTGACTGTGTCAAAAAGGAAAAGTGGGAAAAAGGGCTGACTGGTCAAAGGAAAAGTGAAAAAGACTGTTTTCAAAAGGAAAGTGAAAATGGGCTGACGGGGGTTTTACAGGGAACGTGGAAAATTTACTGTGTCAAAGGAAAAGTTGGGAAAAAAACCCCCCGACTGGGGTTTAAAGGAAGTGGGAAAAAGACCCCGACTGTGTCAAAGGAACGTGAAAAAAAGATGGGCCCGTGTTCAAAGGGGAAAGTGGGGAAAAAGAAGTGTTTACAGGAAAAAGTGGAAAAAGACTGTCTGGGGGTCCCCAGGGGAAAGTGGGGGAAAAAAGATGACCCGTGTCAAAAGGGAAAGTGGGGAAAAAAGGGCTGACTGTGTCAAAGGAACGTGAAATGAAATTTTGTTTAAAAGGAAACGGGGGGAAAATGAAATGATGGTGTCAAGGAAGTGGGGAAAAAGGGCTGTTCAAAGGAACCCTGGGGAAAAGACTGACTGGTGTCCCAAAAGGGAAAGGGGGGGGAAAAATTTTGACCTTTTGTCAAAAGGGAAAGTGGGGAAAAAGGGCCCCGACTGTGTCAAAAGGAACGTTGGGAAAAAAGGGCTGACTGTTGGGCACAGGAAAAGTGGGAAAAAGGGCTGACTGGGGGTCACAGGGCGTTGGGAAAAAGATGGGCTGGGGGTAAGCTAAAGGGAATGCCCCCTTTCAGCCCGCCGACCCCCAAAGGGCCAAAATTTTTGGGCTGTACCACGTTGGGCGTAGTCACTGCCGGAGGAGAACATTTAAAACAATAAATGAATGTGGAAACAGAGCGGGGAGAATGATGAATTTATGAACGGGGCGTGAAGACAATGTGGAAAAACGTAAGGAAAAGGGGAAGGGGAAAAATGGGAAAAAAAAAAAGGAGAGGGGAAAATGAAAGGGGGAATAGAAAAACGAGGAGAATGATTTAAAAAGTGTTTGGGGCGAGATAAAACGAACGTTAAAAAAAAACTTTTAAAGGGCGGGGTACCAAAAAGGGAAAGTAAAATAAAGAACGAGGTATGAAAGGAAATGAACGTGGGAAAGGACGAGTTTTGACCAGTTTCAAAAGGGTACGCCGGGAAAGGAAAATGTTTTATCAAAAAAGGGGGGCGAAGAGGGAAAAATGTGAAAATGTCGGTGGACAGAAAAAGCAGCATGAGAAGGGTTCTGGAGAGGGGGGAAAAGGCCCCGAGCAGATGAGAAGGGTTCCCGGAGAGGGGGAAAAGGGAAAAGCAGCATGGGAAGGGTTCAGGAGAGGGGAAAAAAAGGGCCCAGGAAAACATGAGAAGGGGGAAAAGGCCCAGAGGACCATGGAAGGGTTAAAGGGGGGAAAAAAAAGGGGGAAAAAAAAGGGCCAAAAGGGGGCATGAGAAGGGTTCAAGAGAGGGGAAAAGGCCAGAGGAGAATGAGAAGGGTTTGGGGAGGGGAAAAGGCCAGAGAAGCATGAGAAAGGGTTTTAGGAGGGGAAAAGGCCAGACAGAAAGAGAAGCGTTTTAGGAGGGGGGGAAAGGCCCCGAGGAGCATGAGAAGGGTTCAGGAGGGGAAAAGGCCCCGGGCAGCATGAGAAGGGTTCAGGAGAGGGGAAAAGGCCAGGGAGCTTTAGAAGGGTTAAAGGGGAGGGGGGAAAGGGCCCCCGAGGAGCATGAGAAGGGTTCAGGAGAGGGAAAAAGGCCCAAAGCGGGATGAGGGAAGGGGTTTAGGACGGGGGGAAAAAAACCAGAGGAGCATGAGAAGGGTTCAGGGGTGGGAAAAAAAGGGCCCGAGGGAGCATGAGAAGGGTTCAGGGAGGGGGAAAAAAAAAAAAGGCCCGAAAATGAGGGAGAAAGGGTTTTTAAGGGGAAAGGGAAAAAACCCCGAGGGCATGAGAAGGGTTCCCGGGAGGGGAAAAAGGCCCCCGAGCAAACTTTAGAAGGGTTTTTAGGGGGGGGGAAAAAAGGACAGGCAAAACGAAAAAGCGTTCGGAGAGGGGGGAAAAGGGGGGAGGAGCATGAAAAAGGGTTTTAGGAGAGGGAAAAGGCCAGAGCAAACAATTTAGAAGGGGGTTTAAGGGGAGGGAAAAGGCCAGAGGAGAGGGGAAGGGTTTTAGGAGAGGGGAAAGGCCGAGGAGCATGAGAAGGGTTCAGGAGAGGGAAAAAAAGGGCCCAAAGCAGCATGAGAAGGGTTAGGGGGGAGGGAAAAAAGGCCCGAGGAGCATTTAGAAGGGGTTCAGGAGTTGGGGAAAAGGCCAGCGCCCGTTTAGAAGGGTTCGGGGAGGGGGGAAAAGGCCCCGAGGGCCCGCATGAGAAGGGTTTTCCCGGGGAGGGAAAAAAGGCCCCCAGCGCATGAGAAGGGTTCAGGAGAGGGAAAAGGCCAGAGGAGCTGAGAAGGGTTCAGGGGAGGGAAAAAGGCCCCGGGGGAGCATGGGAAGGGGTTTGGGGGAGGGAAAAAAGGCCCGAGGAAACAGAGGAAGGGGGTTTAGGGAGGGAAAAGGCCCGAGGAGCATGAGGGGGGTTAGGAAAAGGGGAAAAAAAAGGCCCGGGGCCGCATGAGAAGGGGGTTTAGGAGGAGGGGGAAAAAAAAAGGGCCCGAGCCAAACCTGAGAAGGGGTTTAGGGGGAGGGGAAAAAAACCCCGGGAAGCATGAGAAGGGTTCAAAGGGGGGAAAAGGCCCGAGGAGCTTTTTGGAAGGGTTTTTAGGAGAGGGGGGAAAGGCCCAGAGGGCATGGGGAAGGGGTTTTAGGAGAGGGGAAAAAAAAACCAGAGAAGCTTTAGAAGGGTTCAGGGGGGAGGGGAAAAAAGGCCCCGAGGAGCATGGGGAAGGGTTTTAGGAGGGGGGAAAGGCCCCGAGGGCATGAGAAAAGGGTTTTAGGGAGGGGGAAAGGCCAGAGCAGCCCGGGGAAGGGTTCAAGGGGAGGGGAAAAAAGGCCCGAGCAGCATGGGGAAGGGTTCAGGGAGGGGAAAAAGGGCCCGAGGGCAGAGAGAAGGGTTTGGAAAAGGGGGGAAAAAGGTAAAAGGAGCACGAGGAAAAGGGGTTTTAGGAAGGGGAGGAAAAAAAAAAGGGGCCCCGAGAGCCCTGGGGGAAGGGTTCAGGGAAATGGGAAAGGCCCGGGGGAGCAAAGGGGAAGGGTTCAGGAAAAGGGAAAAAAGGGCCCAAGGGGGCAATTTAGAAGGGTTCAGGAGATTGGAAAGGCCCGGGGGGAGCTTTAAAAAGATATATAATATGAAAAAGAAAAAGCGTTTAGAAGATTTAGTGGGGAACCCCCCTTGGGGGAAAAATTTTAAAAAAAAAAAGAGAACCAAAACCCTTTTTTTCACGCGGGGGGGGAAAAAAAAATTAAAAGGGTTTTTAAAAACCCCAAAAAATTAAATAAAATCCAAGCCCCCCCCCCCCCCACCCCCCCCCCCCCCCCACATTAAAATTTAAAAATTTTAAAAATAATAAAAAATTTAACCCCCCCCAAAAAAATATCCCCTTACCCCCCCAACCCCCCCCCCAAAAAATAAAAACCCCCCCCCCCCTTAAAAATAGAAGGAAAAGTTCCCCCCTTCAAAAAAGGACCCGGGGAAAACCTTTAGAAATTTCCCCGTTTTATGGGGGTTAAAAAGGAAAAAATTTTTTGGGAAAAAGGAAAAATTTGGGAAACAAAAAGAAATGGCAAAAAACTTTTTTGGTTTAAAAACGGAAAGGGATGGAAAATTTTAAAGGAAGGGGTTTTAAGGAAAGGAGAAAGTAAAATTTTGACGATGGAAGGAAAAGGGAAAAGGGGGAAAAAAACTTGGGAATTTAACCCTTTAAAACAAGAAAAACCCTGAAGGTTTTTTGACCGACTGCAAGGGGGCGAGTAAAACCCGGGGAAAGATCGGAGGGCTTGAATTCGGTAAAATATTAACGGGGTTGGAAAAGAATTGAGAATGAAAGAACGAGTGCCCAAAGGGAGATGGGGGGAAAAGGGGTGAATTTTCCGGGTGGGAAGAAACACTGTAGAAAGGTTGGGAAAAAAAAGAAGGAAAAAGGGGGCCGTGAGAATTTATGAAAGGAGAGGTGGGATAAGGCGGTGGGGAAAAAAATGGAAAAAGTAACGGGAGGGAAAGGTTTTGAGTAATAAAGGGGAGTTCGGGTTGGGGGACGGCAAGAAAAATTCGGATTTGGGGATATTTGGGCCCCGGGCTGGGAAAAACAAACAAAAAAGGCACACGGTAAAAAAACAACAGAATTTGGAAAGAAAGGAGAACATGAGGGGAATAATTTATCGGATGTTTTAAAACGCCCGAAAAAATAATTTAAAGAGGGGGTTAAAGAAAAAAAGGGGAAAAAATTTTTTCTTTTGAAACGGGAGGTGAAAAAAAAGAAAGTGAGGAAAGGTAAAAGTGTAAAACGGTGACCCGGGAAAAAGTGGATGGGAAAATTTGGGGGTTAACGTTGAAGGACGGAATAAGAAGGAAAAGAAAAGAGGGGTGTGGGGCCCCTGGAAAATTTAAAGAAACCCCCCGGACAGGCCCTTAGGAATGGTTTTTAAATGATGGCCCGGAAAAAAAAACAAAAAGGGAAAAAAAGGGTTTATGGCCGTTTGGGAATGGAAAAAGGGAAAAAGGTGAGGGAAAGGTAAATTGGAAAATGGTTTGGGGGTGGGGGGGGCTAAGTGAAAAAAAACGTCGGGAAAAGGGACTACTTTAAAATGGGGCCCTCCCAAAAAATGGTTAAACCAAAGGGTGAAAAAGGCCGAAGGGAAACCCAGAGAAAAAACGAATGCTGGAAAACGTTTAGAAAGAAGAACGTGAGAATGGTTTGAATGGGTGAAAAACGGGTCAGAAAAAGGGGAACGAGGAATGTCGAAGCTGGAAAAACGAAACAAAAGGGAAAAACGGGGAGAAAAGTCGAATGTGAACCGATCAGAAAGAAGAACGAGGGAATGTCGAATGTGAAAACCCCATCAGAAAGGGGGAACGGAGAATGTCGAAAACCCGAACCGATCAGAAAGAAAAAACGGAAAGGGAATGGCGAATGCTGAACACGATCCCGCAAGGCGGGGAATGTCGAATTTCTGAACCGATAGGGAAAGGGGAGAACGAAGTGGAATGTCGAATGCTGGGAACCCCGTTTTAAAGGTGGGCGGAAGGGGAATTTTTCGAATGCCAGGGCGAAATTTGGGGAAGAGAAAGGGGGGGTTTGGGGAATTTACGAAAATGATGAAGGAGCATGACGCGAAAAAAGAATAAAGGGTTGGGCGTAGGGGAAAGTGGAAATGATTAATGTTGGAAATTTTGGGGAAAATTTTTCAGGAATTTAAACATTTGGGGGGGGGGAAAGCGAGAGTTATGAATGTTTAATCAGGGGAAACGTGAAGGGTTTAAAGAATGTTTGATTGTGGGGAAAAGGTGGAAATAATGAATGTTTTAGATGGGTTTTAAAAAAGGGTTTAAAAAAAATGAGTGGGGACCCAGGCAAAAATTTAGAATTTTTGAATTTTTGGATGGCAGGAAAAACGTTTTAAAAGAAAAAATTTTGGAATGGTTTTAAAAAAAGTTTTAAAAAGATTAATTTTTGAGCGGTTTGGGGAAAAGTGAGAATAATAAAAAGGGAGGACTAGGGAAAAACCGAAAATGGTGAATTTGCAGGAAATGGCATAAAATTTGGGAAAAATGATGAATGTTGGAGGGGGGGGGGGGGGGGGGGGGGGGGAGGGGGGGGAAAAGTAAGACTAATAAATATGGGACAGGGGAAAAAAACTTTTAAAATGATGAATGTTTGGGGCGGGGGGGAAAAAGTTTAGAAACGATTTAATTTTTGGGGTTTTGGGGAAATGTTTAGAATGATGGTGTTTGAAAAGAGGGAAAAAATTTAAGTTGGGGCGGGGGGGGGGGGGGGGGGGGAGGGGGGGAGGGGGGGGGACCAAAAATTAAGTTGGATTTTAGAAAAACTAAATAATTAGAAATTAAATCTGCCACGAAAAAGGTTTAGATGGAGGAATGATGGGAGAGGGTTTTTTTAAAGTGCGAATGGGGGAATATGGGGCGGGGGGCGGGGTTTCTTTTTTGGTGTGTGTTGTGTGTGTTTTTGGGTTTGTCGTGTGTGTGTGTGTGTGTGTTGGTTTGGTGTGTGTGTTTTAAAAAGGGGGGGTTAAAAATGACTATACTGGAAATTTGGGGGGGGGGGGGGGGAAACGTGGGGAATTTACCAATGTTGGTTGGGGGAAAAAGGTTTTAAAAAACAAAAAAATGTTTTAATTTTGGGGAAAAAAAAATTTGGGGGAATTTTTGGCTGGGGGGAAAAAGGGCCCAAAAAAAAAAGAATGTTGGATTGAGGAAAAGGGCAACAACGGGAAAAATGTTGGGGACTGGGGGAAAAAAAAAAAGGGGAAGGACGATGATGTTGGACTGGGGAAAAGGGCAAGGACGATGATGTTGGACTGGGGAAACGGGCAAGGACGATGATGTTGGACTGGGGAAAAGGGCAAGGACGATGATGTTGGACTGGGGAAAAGGGCAAGGACGATGATGTTGGACTGGGGAAAAGGGCAAGGACGATGATGTTGGACTGGGGAAAAGGGCAAGGACGATGATGTTGGACTGGGGAAAAGGGCACGAACGATGATGTTGGACTGGGAGCAATCGTCACCCCACTTGTTTACTGTTTATTGTTTTCTGTTCCCTGCCTCATTTCATTTCCAATTTTGGGGAAAAGGGCAAGAACGATGATGTTGGACTGGGGGAAACTTGATGGCAGGAGGTGAAACGCGAGAATGGTGAGTGCTGGACGGGAGGAAACAGAGAATGGTGAATGCTGGACGGGAGGAAACAGAGAATGGTGAATGCTGGACGGGAGGAAACAGAGAATGGTGAATGCTGGTTTGGAGGAAACAGAGAATGGTGAATGCTGGGAGGAAACAGAGAATGGTGAATGCTGGACGGGAGGAAACAGAGAATGGTGAATGCTGGACGGGAGGAAACAGAGAATGGTGAATGCTGGACGGGACGAAACAGAGAATGGTGAATGCTGGGAGGAAACAGAGAATGGTGAATGCTGGACGGAGGAAACAGAGAATAGTGAATGCTGGACGGGAGGAAACAGAGAATGGTGAATGCTGGACGGGAGGAAACAGAGAATGGTGAATGCTGGACGGGAGGAAACAGAGAATGGTGAATGCTGGACGGGAGGAAACAGAGAATAGTGAATGCTGGTTTGGAGGAAACAGAGAATGGTGAATGTTGGACGGGAGGAAAGAGAGAATGGTGAATGCTGGACGGGAGGAAACAGAGAATGGTGAATGCTGGGAGGAAACAGAGAATGGTGAATGCTGGTTTGGAGGAAACAGAGAATGGTGAATGCTGGTTTGGAGGAAACAGAGAATGGTGAATGCTGGTTTGGAGGAAACAGAGAATGGTGAATGCTGGGAGGAAACAGAGAATGGTGAATGCTGGACGGGAGGAAACAGAGAATGGTGAATGCTGGGAGGAAACAGAAAATGGTGAATGCTGGACGGGAGGAAACAGAGAATGGTGAATGCTGGGAGGAAACAGAGAATGGTGAATGCTGGACGGGAGGAAACAGAGAATGGTGAATGCTGGTTTGGAGGAAACAGAGAATGGTGAATGCTGGACGGGAGGAAACAGAGAATGGTGAATGCTGGTTTGGAGGAAACAGAGAATGGTGAATGCTGGGAGGAAACAGAGAATGGTGAATGTTGGACGGGAGGAAACAGAGAATGGTGAATGCTGGTTTGGAGGAAACAGAGAATGGTGAATGCTGGGAGGAAACAGAGAATGGTGAATGCTGGAGGAAACAGAGAATGGTGAATGCTGGGAGGAAACAGAGAATGGTGAATGCTGGGAGGAAACAGAGAATGGTGAATGCTGGGAGGAAAACAGAGAATGGTGAATGTTGGACGGGAGGAAACAGAGAATGGTGAATGCTGGGGGGAAACAGAGAATGGTGAATGCTGGGAGGAAACAGAGAATTGTGAATGCTGGGAGGAAACAGAGAATGGTGAATGCTGGAGGAAACAGAGAATGGTGAATGCTGGGAGGAAACAGAGAATGGTGAGTGCTGGACGGGAGGAAACAGAGAATGGTGAATGCTGGGAGGAAACAGAGAATGGTGAATGCTGGGAGGAAACAGAGAATGGTGAATGCTGGGAGGAAACAGAGAATGGTGAATGCTGGACGGGAGGAAGCAGAGAATAGTGAATGCTGGACGGGAGGAAACAGAGAATGGTGAATGTTGGACGGGATGAAACAGAGAATGGTGAATGCTGGGAGGAAACAGAGAATGGTGAATGCTGGTTTGGAGGAAACAGAGAATGGTGAATGCTGGACGGGAGGAAACAGAGAATGGTGAATGTTGGACGGGAGGAAACAGAGAATAGTGAATGCTGGACGGGAGGAAACAGAGAATGGTGAGTGCTGGGAGGAAACAGAGAATGGTGAATGCTGGGAGGAAACAGAGAATGGTGAATGCTGGTTTGGAGGAAACAGAGATGGTGAATGCTGGGAGGAAACAGAGAATGGTGAATGCTGGACGGGAGGAAACAGAGAATGGTGAATGCTGGACGGGAGGAAACAGAGAATGGTGAATGCTGGGAGGAAACAGAGAATGGTGAATGCTGGTTTGGAGGAAACAGAGAATGGTGAATGCTGGGAGGAAACAGAGAATGGTGAATGCTGGTTTGGAGGAAACAGAGAATGGTGAATGCTGGGAGGAAACAGAGAATGGTGAATGCTGGGAGGAAACAGAGAATGGTGAATGCTGGGAGGAAACAGAGAATGGTGAATGTTAGACGGGAGGAAACAGAGAATGGTGAATGCTGGGAGGAAACAGAGAATGGTGAATGTTGGACGGGAGGAAACAGAGAATGGTGAATGCTGGGAGGAAACAGAGAATGGTGAATGCTGGGAGGAAACAGAGAATGGTGAATGCTGGACGGGAGGAAACCGACATAATGATGAAAGTTGGACTGGACGGGAAGAGAAGAACGTATGAAAGATTGGAGATGGAAGGGTGGTGCGACGCTGATGAACGGGGGGCGTGATGAGGAAAGTGAAGGAAAGAGAAGAGCGTGAGAGTGCTGGCCGTCATGAAAACAGGATAGCGACAGAGTGATAGTGGGCACAATCAGCACAGAATGTATTCCTCTCCCATGTACTCCGACCTATCATAACTGTCTAAACAAGAGAGAGAGCGTCCACCTTATATTAACAATCCTGGCTGAATTTACATACTTTGTGCTTTTGAACACCATTACCTGATGTCTGTTGACACCAGTCTTTATAGAGCCAGGATTGGTAGGTTTCATGATAGAGCTTTAGCCTTGTGTCGTAAATTAACATATCTCAGTAAGTCCGACATCGTAACCTTTTTCATCCTTCATCTATTACACAGCAAATACCGTGTCCAGCTGGCACGCTTGTGCACATGATTATTTCACCTTCAGATCAACTTTATTTCACCGCACGTCTGTTAAACGAAGAATTCATATTTTATAGAGTCGACAGAGTCCTAAACCTCACAATGTCAACGACATATTTCACATTGACGGAGTTATCTTATTTATAATACATTGGTCTAAAAAGGGGGGAAAAAAAAAATGGTAAACGGGGGGGCAGGGGGAAAGGGGGAACAGAGAATTGGGGGGGAAAAGGGGGGGGGCTGGGGGGGGGAAAAAGAGAAGGGTTTGGGGGGAAAAAAGGGGGGGGGGGGGGGGGGCTGGGAAATTTGAAAAACGGAAAAGGGGAAGGGGGGGGTTTAAAATCCCCCCCCCCCCCCCCCCCCCCCCCCCCCCCCCCCCCCCCCCCCCCCCCCCCCCCCCCCCCCCCCCCCCCCCCCCCCCCCCCCCCCCCCCCCCCCCCCCCCCCCCCCCCCCCCCCCCCCCCCCCCCCCCCCCCCCCCCCCCCCCCCCCCCCCCCCCCCCCCCCCCCCCCCCCCCCCCCCCCCCCCCCCCCCCCCCCCCCCCCCCCCCCCCCCCCCCCCCCCCCCCCCCCCCCCCCCCCCCCCCCCCCCCCCCCCCCCCCCCCCCCCCCCCCCCCCCCCCCCCCCCCCCCCCCCCCCCCCCCCCCCCCCCCCCCCCCCCCCCCCCCCCCCCCCCCCCCCCCCCCCCCCCCCCCCCCCCCCCCCCCCCCCCCCCCCCCCCCCCCCCCCCCCCCCCCCCCCCCCCCCCCCCCCCCCCCCCCCCCCCCCCCCCCCCCCCCCCCCCCCCCCCCCCCCCCCCCCCCCCCCCCCCCCCCCCCCCCCCCCCCCCCCCCCCCCCCTTTTTTTTTTTTTTTTTTTTTTTTTTTTTTTTTTTTTTTTTTTTTTTTTTTTTTTTTTTTTTTTTTTTTTTTTTTTTTTTTTTTTTTTTTTTTTTTTTTTTTTTTTTTTTTTTTTTTTTTTTTTTTTTTTTTTTTTTTTTTTTTTTTTTTTTTTTTTTTTTTTTTTTTTTTTTTTTTTTTTTTTTTTTTTTTTTTTTTTTTTTTTTTTTTTTTTTTTTTTTTTTTTTTTTTTTTTTTTTTTTTTTTTTTTTTTTTTTTTTTTTTTTTTTTTTTTTTTTTTTTTTTTTTTTTTTTTTTTTTTTTTTTTTTTTTTTTTTTTTTTTTTTTTTTTTTTTTTTTTTTTTTTTTTTTTTTTTTTTTTTTTTTTTTTTTTTTTTTTTTTTTTTTTTTTTTTTTTTTTTTTTTTTTTTTTTTTTTTTTTTTTTTTTTTTTTTTTTTTTTTTTTTTTTTTTTTTTTTTTTTTTTTTTTTTTTTTTTTTTTTTTTTTTTTTTTTTTTTTTTTTTTTTTTTTTTTTTTTTTTTTTTTTTTTTTTTTTTTTTTTTTTTTTTTTTTTTTTTTTTTTTTTTTTTTTTTTTTTTTTTTTTTTTTTTTTTTTTTTTTTTTTTTTTTTTTTTTTTTTTTTTTTTTTTTTTTTTTTTTTTTTTTTTTTTTTTTTTTTTTTTTTTTTTTTTTTTTTTTTTTTTTTTTTTTTTTTTTTTTTTTTTTTTTTTTTTTTTTTTTTTTTTTTTTTTTTTTTTTTTTTTTTTTTTTTTTTTTTTTTTTTTTTTTTTTTGGGGGAAAAAAAAAACCCAGAAAAAAAATTGGGGGGGATTTGGGAACGGGACAAGAATGTTTTTTTTGGTGGGGAAACAAGGGGTAAAAAATTTTGAGGAAAACAGGAGTGGATGTAAAAAAAAGTAACGACAAAAGAAAGGGGCCAAGGTTTTTAATCACGTGGAAAAACTAGTTGTTTTGGGAAACCCAGATTTTCCTAAAAACCCCCGAGAAGAAGTGGGTTTAAACCCCCCAAGTGTTGAAGACGAGAAAACGCCTGGGGTTCAGGTTTATGTGAATTTCTGAGGATGGGGTTTAGTGCTGAAAACCCCCTAAATTCTTTTCCACCCCGCCCCGAAATTTGTTGGTTAAAAACCTTTCCCCTAAACCCTTGGTAAGTACGAGCAAACGGGTTGACCTACAAAAACGGTGGTGTGTTTTTGAAGGAACGGAATGGTTTAACTGTTTGAGGAAACAAAAAATTAGCAAAAAATATGTTGGAAAACGGGATTGAAAAAATCGGAAAAAGAGAATGTTGAATGCCATGAGGGTATAGGAAAAGGTTTTTTTGACGGGGGAAAAAGTTGATTGACCTTTGGTTTGATACAAAGGGGAAAACAGAATGGGAATCGGGGAAACAATGGTAACTAAAACCAGAGAGAAAGTGGCGATGAAAGAAAGAAAAGGGGTAGGACTGGCGGAAATGGGAAAAGGGGGGAAAAAATTGATGGGGGGTTTTTTGGTCCGTTTGTTAAAGGGGTTGTGGGGTGGAGGGTTTGTTGTGCCGTTGTTGATAGCCGGGTTTTTTGGAGCCGTTGCCTTTTTTAACCGGGTTTTTGTACGGGGAAAGGGTTGTTAAACGGGGTTTTGGTAGCCTTTTGTTTGATAGTGTTGTTGACCCGTTTTTAAAGCCAGTTTGAAAACGTTTTGTAGTTTTTTGTTGTGCCGTTTTAACTATCCAGTAAAGGGGAATAAACCTTTAAAAAAAATTCCCCCATAAATAACACTTAATTTAAAAAAAAAACCCGGGGGCGGGGAAAAGTATTTATCAGTTCACTTTTTTGGGGAAAGTGAAAAAAAGGCCCTTTTTTTTTGAAGAAAGGGGCTTAAAACCAAAAATAACGATTATTCAACAGAATTTGTTTTATCTTTTTAATTTAAAAAAAAAAATTTTGTTTTTTTGTTTTTTTAAAAATTAGTTTTTTGGGAATTTTTTAATAAAATTTTTTTGGGCAAAACTTTTCAAAGGTCTTTTTTTTAAATAAATCAGTTTTTAAATTTCTCTGTTTTTAAAACCCGAGTTTTTTTTGGGTAAAATCCCCTTCCCCTCGTCTGTGAAAGCCGTTTGGGGAAAGGGGTTTTCCTTTTTAAAATATTCTTTTTTCGACTAAAATTTAAAAGTTTGGGCCCTTAAACATTTTAAAAAAAACAAACACTCACCGTTTGGTGGATTTAAAAGAGTTTCCTTAAACCCCCTTCTACATAAAATTCTTTGTTCTTTTAATTGTTACGAAAAATACAAGACAAATTATCGAAAAAACGTTTAAAACAAGTTAGGAAAAAAGTTTTTACCCAGTCTGCCACAATCCATTGACAAAATTTTTTAAATTTAAACTCCAAAAGTTTTTTTAACAAATTTTAACTAACCCAGAAATTTTTATCTACCTGTAAAAATTTGTTCATTTTAATAAAACTTGGGGGGGGGAAAAAATTGAAATTTCCAATTCAGTTCTTAAAATTGTTTTATTTTAAGTCAAAAAATGTTTTTTGCGTTGAAATGATCTTAAATACCTAATTTGAAGAAACCGGATGGAAGAAGGCGTTTTAACTTTCATTTTGAAGCAAAAAAATTTCCCTTTTTAAAAAGGGGATAACCCCCACAACCTCCTTAAAAACTTTAAAGCGTTTCAAAACTTTTGTGAACTTCCTTTTTGTTAAAGAAATGAAAATTTTTTAGAAGCTTTCTTTAAACCTTTTTTTTGTAATGTACGTTTTTTCCAACGGCGTTTATTTAATTTTTCCGACTATTTCGTTTTGGATAAGAATTCATTGGGCCAGAGTAATCTTTTCAAATTTTTTTTGCGGTAAAAAATTTTGGGGGTTTTGTTCAAATTTTTTCCCCATTTTTAAAAGGTTTGTCCTTTGAGGGGCTTTTCAACTTTTAAAAAAGGCAAATTATTTTTCTAGATTCGAGCTGTTTGTTTGGAAAACTTTTTTTGTCCCAACCTTTTCGTTTTAACACCATCTTTATGTTTTCAAAATTTTACAAACGCCTTTCCCTTTTCTGTAAAATCCCAACATGCAAAGGTTTTTTTCTAAGGTTTTAACACCTTTCAGGGCTAATTTTCGGATTTTTGCCCACCGACAATTTTTAGTAACGAAAATTTAAAAAATTGAGGTTTCCATTTTCCCTTTCCCCCGTTTGTTTTATTTTTAATTAAAATGATCGGAACCTCCCAAAACTAATCTTTTTAATGTAAATAGGGGATTTTTAATTTTCTTTCCAAATGCCTTCCCAAACGGAAAAACTCTTAAAAAGTTGGGGGTTCCAATATAGTTTTTCAGTGCCAGTCATAAATGAAAAGATAGAAGTAATAAAAAATTTTGGAGGATTTTCTCCCTCAAATGGGACGAAATCTAAAACATGAAAGGGTTTTGGCTTGTAAAAATAAATTTTTCTAGCCTTTTAAAAAAAAGCCCCTATTTTTTTTCTTCAGGTTTGAATAAACATTGTTTTTTTGTTGTTAATTTTGGAGCATGGAAAGTTTCTTGCTTCTTTTAAAAAAAACGTAAAAACGGTAGGTTAAATGGTAAAAGGCCCAACTTTTTAATCTTTTTTTTCTCGGTTTTTGCTTATATAAAAAACATACGTTTTTGGAAAATTTTTTTCAGGAGCCAAAACGTTCTGGGAACTTTTTAAAGAAAAAAAAAGGGGGGTTTGGGAGTTACAAACTTTTTTAAAAAAAATTAAAAATTGTTAAATTTTGAGAAAAATTTGTTGGGGCCGATACAAAAAAATAAAAACTAAACCCCTGAATTTCTGGGAGGGACCCCCTTCTAAAGGTAGTATCCTTAAAAATTTTTTAATTTCTTTAAAAAAGCAAATCGAAAAAGGGTGTTGGTTAAGACGTTTTTTTTGGTTCTTTTTTTTTTTGAAAAATTGGGTTGGGGGTGGTATGTGAATTAAAAACCAATTTGGGTTTAGGATGATGTTTATTTCAACACCTTGGGGCGTTTTTGATGAAGAAGAATTTTGAAAACTTTAAATATTCCAAACAGAATAAATAAGGGCTTTTGAAAGAACTGCGAATTTAATATTTCCAGCTTTAGACAAAAGTATCTTAATACGGTTAGGATTATTATGGGGGTGCCCAAAAATTAATTTGTTAAATTTTTAAACTCTTTCCTTGGAAAGTTTTGGGTAATAGAGAAGGAAAAAAAAAAGTGGGAAAAAATTTAGAACTTTAGGAAATGGAGGAATAAAGAATAAAGCTCTTTTCGATTATTTTGTTTGATGGGCGAACCCAAACGAGATGAGAAATTCCTTTTGGCGACGAAAAAACAATTTCAAATTTAAGGCGCCTTAATTTAATTTGTTTTAATTAAGTTTGGCCCCAACATTTTTCAATACCAAGATGAAAAGGTAGACTTTGTGTTGGTGGTTTATCTGTGCTTTTGCTGTCGGTTGGAAACAAAAATTCCCCCCCTGAAATTTTGTTGCGGAAATAACTTTCCCCCCCAAACCTAATTCGAGCCTAATTTTCCCCAACAAAAAAACGTGCCCCCCAAGTAATCATCATCCCGTGGCAAAGCCGAAGACGTTGAAACGCGGACTGGTCGAAAACAAAAATAATGTGAATATAAAAGACAGGCTTGTTTATTACGGAGGTTTACTTGGGTTTTTACTTACAAAGGGGTAAACCAATTTGGGGAAACTTGCCAAAAAGGGTTTGGCCAAAAACCAAAGGCAGAACAAAAGAGTAAAATAAAAACCCCGAAAAGGGTTTAAGCTTTACCATTTTTTTTTTTTAAAAAACCCGCAATGTAAGCTGTTTTTTTTACTTTTTTTATCGGGTTTGATAGGGTGGGGGGGGCTGGGTTTTGTTTGGCCCCTGTTTGAAAGGGTGTTTTTGCTCCTGTTTTTTTAAAACTTGGGTATTTTGATCCTTGTTTAAAACTGTTTTTTTCTTTTGTAGCTTTGTGTTTTTTAAAAAATTTTTATAGTTTTTTTATTTGTCTTGATTCGTTGTTCCTTTTATTTAAAGCTTTATTCTTAAAAAAAATTTTTTTTTAAATCTTTAAGAGAAAAAGCCTTTTACCTCAAATCACTTCCCCTCCCCAAGTTTTTGGGCGAAGGGCCTAAAAGCGCCTTTTCCTTTTTTAAAAAGGGGCCAAAACCAAAAAATAACTTTTATCTCAAAAAAACTACTGGTAGGGTTATCCGTTTTTAATATAATTTACAAAATTTTCAGTTTTAAAATTTTTTTTTAACTTGTTTTTTTTGGGTCTTTTCAAAATATTTTCCCAAAATTTCTTAAAAATGTCTCTGTCTTTCAGTGAAAAAAACTACAGTCTTTACGCCTCTAAATTTTTAAAACCCGGTTATTTTTGAAAACCCCACATTATCCCGTTCCCCCCTGAAGAGTTTTGACAAAGGTTTCTCTTTTAATATTCTTTTTGCCGAACAGTATCTATAATAAATAGTGTCTGGTTTTCAAAAAAATCTTTAAATTTCTAAACACCATAGTTTATTGCTGGTAAAAAATATATTTAAAATTTTGTCCAAAAAAAACTTTTTGTTGCTTTGTTATTTAAGTTTTGGAAAAAAATACATATGTTTAAAATTAAAAAAACAAAAAAAAATGTTTGTAAAAGTTAGGAAAAATTTTGTTTTTTCCAAACCAGTTTTTCCACAAAATTGAAAAATGAGGGGTTTTTTCATAAGTTTATGCCCCAAGTTTTAAAAACAAAATTTAAATTAAATCCATTTATTTTTTTTTATCTTCCCCGTTCAAAACTTGTCGTATAATAAAACCCTTTGGGCAAAATGTGAAAGATTAACCCAATTCAGTTCTGTAAGATTGTTTTTTTTAAAGTCAATTGATTTTGTTGTTGTGTTTGATCTTAATATCCTCCCATTGTAAAGACGCGATGGAACGTTAAGGCGTTTTAACGTCAAAGTTTTCCCAGCAAAATATTAATTCCTTTTATGGGGACGTCACTAACCCCCAAACCCATCCCTCTCATTTTTTAAAAGACAGAAATTTAAAATATTTGTGAACGGTCTCAATTTTTTTTGGAAAAATGTAATTTTGTGAAGCTTTTTTTAAATTTTTCTTTTTGTGGGGTTGTACTGTTTTTTCCCTAGGCGTTTTTTCAATTTTTTTCCCGACTATTGTCGTCGGCATAAGACTTAATGTAAAGGGCCCCGAGTTGAATGTTTTTCTAAAAATTTTTTTTGGGGCCCTAAAAAATGAAAATGGGTTATGAATTCAAATTTTTTTTCCCCATTCTAAATTGGTTTAAGTGATTTAAGGTTTTTTGAACTATTTTATATTCATAGGCCAACTTATTTGCCTTAGTTTGCGCGTTTTTTTGGGAAATTTTTGTGTCGTTCTTTGGTTTATAACACTCTTTAGTGTACTAAACTAAAAAGGCTACTACATTTTGTTCAAACCCGCAATTGCAAGGTTTTTTAATTCAAAGGTTACACCTTACAGGCGAATGAAACCCCTGATTCTTCTGGCCCCAGGGGAATTATTTTTTGTAACGTATATTTTTTTTCAAAAAAAAAGTGGGTTATCTTTTTCAATTTTCCCCGCTTTGTCTTTGATTTTTTTATTAAATGATCACCCCCCCACAAACTTTTTTATTTAAATGTAAATTGGGAATTGTATAATTTATAATGCAATTCCCGCTTTCCTGAGGAAAAGGGGTCTTAAAACTTTGGGGCTTCCTTATTAAGTTTTCTCAGTGCTCAGCCCCAAATAAAATTGAGAAATGAATGAAATGCAAGACGAGCGGATTTTTCCCTCATAAGTGTTTTTTTTGAGTAACCAAAAAAATTTGGGAAAGGGCCCCGTTGGGAGTTGTAAAGCCTAATTTTAGCTAGCTCTTTATAAAAATAGTCCCCACTTCTTTTCCTTCAGGTTTGAAGGAAAAATTTTTTTCAGTTCGTTTGTTAAGTTTGGAGCAAGTCAAAGTTACTCATTGTTCTTTAGGAGAAAAAACCCGTAATAACCCAAAGGTATGGTAAATGGTAAATAATTGGCTCTATTATTAACTTTTTTTAATTTATTATTCCCTTGGCTTTGCTTTTTAAACCTACGATTTGTAGAATATTTCATGGAGCGCGCCCGTTTGGTTCGCATTGTTTTTAATGCATGTTCTAAAAAAGGGGCGGTCTTGAGTTTTTTGTTACAACTTTTTTTAAACAAAAAAAAAATGAGGCATTAAAATATATGAGAAAAATTATTTGTTGGGCCGCATACAATCTTAAAAATTAAAAAATGCCCCCCGACTTTCTGTGCCAAAACTCCCCTTTCAAAAAAAGGTAAAGTACCCTTTAAGCAGATATTTTAACCCCCTTTAAAAGACTACATCCAAAAAGTGGGGTTTCGTCCCCCGATATTTTACAGAACCAGTTAAACTTTTTGTGTTTGGCATCAACTGGGTGTGGAGTGTCGTATGTGATCACTTAAAAACATCCTAATCCTTTTGGTTTGGTAGTGTTTGTTTCATTCTATTACACCTTTGAGTATTTTACTGAACTGCAACACCATTACCAAAAGACAAACCCTTTAATCATTTAGCAACGAAAAAGACATGAAGGCTTTTTAAAGAAACTGTACGAATTCAAAATTAAAAAAGACAGACTTTAGACAAAAGGGCCCAAACAGGTTAGGCACCCCTTTTTATTGGGGCGTGCACGAAAAAAAAAAATATGAGGAATCCCTTACACTCTTTTTCTTCGGCAAGCGTTCACCCCGGGTCCTAGAGAAGAGCATAAAAAAGCATGGGCAAATTTATTTGACACTTCAAGGGCCCCAATTTAAAACAGGAATAGAACGAAAAAATACTCTATTTGACTTACGTTTGGTGTTTTCTGGTTCCAAGCACACAGATCGAGCAAAATGACCTTTACTGGCTTTGGCACAAAAACAAATTAGCAAATTTAAGGAGATTTTCTACAGTTGATTTCCTTAAATATTAAAAAGGTACCCAAATGTTTTTCATACGCAAGTTTTAAAAATAGATTTGTGTTGGCATGGGTTTTTCAGCTCCTTTGCCTTGATAGGTAGGAACAATAATGAACTACAAAAAGAAATTCTTTTTGAGGAAATGAAAGAAAGGGTTGGCAAACGACATAAATTTTTAGCAGTAATTTTTTCAAGCAGTAAAAAAAAAGATGCCCCCCCAAGGGAAAAAGCATCCAAACCCCCCCAAAGCCCAAGGTTGGAAAAGACCCGGGGGCTCTGTTCGCGATGCCTGAAATGAAAAGCGCGTTGTTCTTGGGTTAAAAATGTAGGATTTTTTTTGGGTTTTTTTTTTTTAAAAGTAAACCCAAAATTTTTAAAGAATAAAGATAAGTGTCGGCCATAAGCCAACTACTTTTGTTGCATAGACAAAAGAGCTACATATCCCAAAATTTGGTAAAGGTTTAGGGTTTTAAATAATTTTTTTAAAAAATGCAAGTGATCAAGCGGTTTTTTTTCCATGATTTATCAGGGGGGGAGGGATGGCGGGGAGGATGCTTTCCCCCCGCCGCCTGTAATAGCCAAACCCGTGTATTATTCAAACTAAGGCGTTATAACGCTTGTAATGTGTCCTTGTCTTAAACATGTTTATTCTTTTGCTGGTGGCTTATAAAAATTTTTTTGATGTTTTTCTTATTTTTACTTGAGTTCGTAATTGGTCCCGGTTTGTGAAGCTTTTAGTTTGGATCTTTCTTTAAGATTTTTTAGGGGCATTTTTTAATCATGCCCCAGATGGGGTAAAGTCTCAGCGGGTTTTTCTTTTTCTTTTTTATTCCATTAGGTTCACTATTTTGTAAATTGTTTTTAATTTTTTTAAGGGTTTTAAAAATTAAGGGGTTATTCCCCATGGGTTTTTGAGTCTTTTTTCAATCTGTTTCGAAAATTTTTTCTTTATGATTTTTTTTCATTGGATTATTTTAATTTTTTAAGTTAGTTTTTGGATTTTTACTTTAATTTTCAGTGTTTTTGAAGTTTTGCAATGCTCCCTTTTAATTTGGTTTTTTGCAACCAGCATTTTTAAAAGTTTGCTTAATTTACTCTTTTTTAAAAAATTTTTAGTTTTTTAGTTAATTTTAAAATTTTCTTTTCGTTCTCCAAACAAATGGTCATTTAAATTCAAAATCATTTGGGTTTATAAATTCGGGAGGTTCGGTAAATTTTGGGTTTTTCACCATTTTGTTAATTAGGCCCCAAAGAGGGGCCAGGGTTTTCTTATTAAAGGGGAAATTTCAAACATTGTTAAACAAAATCTCAAATTTCATTAATCCCCCCGCCATGTTTTTTTAATAATTAATTTTTTATTTTTTTTTATAAAAAAATGTTTGGTGGTCTTAACCCCATAAAATTTAAGACTGGCGTAAGGGTAAAAGGTATTTTGTTAAATTTAATCCTTTTTAAGAGCAATAAAAAATTTTTTTCAAATTTTAGACGGGCAAAAAATATTGTGGTTTTCTTTTTCTTTAAAAAGAACTTTCAAAAGTAAAAGGGTTTAAAGTCTGGGGGCGGGGAAAGTTAAGAAAACTTAAAAAAGGGGGCAAAAAAATTTTTTTTTACACAATGAGCTTTTTAAAATTTTTTGAAGGGGTAAATAAGGTATTTGGTTAAATCAAAAAAAAACATAAAAATAAAAAGGCCCAAAATTAAGGCGGGGTTTTCACTTAAATTTTCTATGGAAATTTTTCCTCCCTTGATTTTTTTTAAAAGGGTGCCCAACTTTTGGGTTAAAGCGTTTTATTAACTAAAATTTTTAATTGATCAAGGTTTTTTACAGATCATCAGACACCAAGCAAAATTACCATTTTTTGACACCGTTAATTTTGACGTTTTTTAACTAAAACAAGTGATTAGCAACAATCGTCTTACCAAATTTTAAAAATGATTCTCAAAAAAAATCAAAAGGGAAAATTTTGGAATTTTATTTTATGTTGCAGCCCAAGATCTTAAAAGGTTTTTATTCGTGCAGATAAGAACGGTAAAAGAGCAATAAAAGTTTTTTAATCCAAAATAAGAAGCAGTTCGATTGAGGTTTTTGTCCTAAAAAATTACCTACCCTTTTCTTTCGTTTTTAGGAAAATGTTTAGGGGGGTTGAAAAAATCCAAGTTACCTTGCTTAAGATTTAACCCTTTTCCCCAATGTTAGGCTTTTAATATTTTTAACAAATCGGTTTTGGTTAATAACCCAAAAGGGATAATTTTTCTTTGGAAAGGGGGCTGTGAACGTAATTAAAATTCTTGTAAAAGAAGGCGTTTTGTTAATGTCATTTTTTTTATTAATGAGGCATTTTATTTAGATAAAAATAAAATTGTTACTAAATTTTTTTTTATAAAAACTGGGTTTTCGTGCCTACACCCAAAAAAAAGGGATATAGAAAATACTTAAAACTTTTTAAAAAAACGAAATCCAAAAATGGCAAGACCTTTTCAAAAACAGAAACCCGGGTTTTGGCTTTTTTGTGTTCTTGTTAAAACTAACATCCATCCTTTAGCAGGAAAATTTTAGGCTTTAACCAAGGCGGGGCCCCAGCACCTTTAAAATTTTTTTACCCGGGTTTTTCATTGCGTAGGGTGAGCAAAAATTTAAAAAACTAATCAAAAAACACCGTTTGGGGTTTTTGGCAAAACTTATTTTTGACAAAAAAAATAAAGGCTGGATCAAACTCAGGAAGTTTAATCGCGGCCATTTGGGTGATAAAAAGAAAAATTTATCTTAAAAAAGGCGGGGACAAAATTTTTTAAAAAGCCAGACCCGGGTGGTGTTAAAAAGTAAACGGTTTAAACTTTTCTAAAAAAAAGTCCAAAAAATACTTTTTTTTAGAGCCCGCAAAAAAACGTTGATTTTTTATTAAGTATTTTTTTTTAATTTAAAAAAAAATTTTGGTTAGAAAAGAAACCGGAGGGGAAATAATGAACAAACGAAAATTTTTGAAAGGAATTTTAAGGAAAGGGTTTTTCAAAAGGCATAAATTTGATTTTAATATTGAACAGAAAAACGTGGGCCCCCGGTTGTCTCATTTTTCGCCAAAACCAATAGGCCATTAAGAAGTTGCGTTTTAATGATTGAAAAAAAAAGAAAACGGTCTGGGTCCGGGGTAACGGGCTTTTTTTTTAAATTAAAACCCCGGTTTCAGACGAATGCTTTTGCACCTTTGGCTTTCGGTAAGGCCAAAATAATCTGGTTAAGGGGGAAGTTTTAAATTTTTAAAAAGGGAAGTATCAACGTTTTTGGAATTTTACAATTCATGCCCGAGGTTGGACGAAGGCGTTAAAAATAAAGAATTCCAAACAACAAAGTTTTATGTGGTTTTTCTCCAAGGGGGTTATTCGGAAGGTGTCTTTTTATTCCCTTTCAAAGTTTTTATTTATGGGTGTTTTCCGTTGTGTAGCCCTTGTGGTTTTCCCCAAAATTTTGTTCCTTTTGGGGGCAAAAATTTTTAATTTTTCTAGAAACGGGCCCCAATTCCCAGACAAAAACAGTTACTTTTTTAGTGTTTTAAGCGGGGCTGCATAAATAATTTGAACAATGGTAAATTTTTAAAGCGTCTTTAAAAATGGGACAAAAAGTTTAGAAAATGTTTCCGAATGATCTGTTAAGCCGGGGGAAATAAGGGAAACATTTTTGGTTTTTTTGAATAAGAAAAAATTTTTTCGCCCACCGGTCTAAGTTTTTTAAAAACTGGAAACGGTAAAATAATAGTTGTTTACGCCCCCGGGACTTTTAATTTAAAATTGTTCCTTTTAAGGGAGCGCCCCAAAAATTGAAAAAACGCCTAATGGGAATCACAAATTTGTTCAAGTTTTATTTTTATATGGCGTTAATCCAAAACCCAAATTTTTTAAGGGGCCTTTCTAAAAACTTTTTTTTTTAAAATGCAAAATCTAAAGGCTGTTTTAACTAAATTTTTGAAAAAGATTTTACGCTTGAAGCCCAAAACAACAGTAGACCAGCCACAATTGTTGGGGGGTTTGCGGGGTTTAGGTTTTTCTCATCAGAGAGGAATCCGACAGAAAGGACTGGGATTACATTGGGGAAAGTTCGGGAGCAGCGCACCAGTTTTAAAATTTTCAATCTTTCCCAAAAAAAAGTTTGATCCTAAGAAATGGAAGTGCCTGTATTCTTTCATAACTTTGCGAGGTTAGATCTCATTTATTTTAATGAAAGCAGTGGACGATCTTCGAGTGTCATGCATTCCACAGCATTTCAGGAAAAGTACATGTTGCTTTAATTAAAAATAACATGTTTTTATCCCTTATGCAAAAACATGATGGGTTCGTTTAAAAAGTCTGGCTATGTCCTTTTAAAGTCCTGCCCAATAAAGGAAGAATATTTTGACCCGGACTTGTTTTGGAAAGGGGTTTTTCCCTTATGGTAATGGAAAAAAGTTTTGGGGAAAGGTTTTGACGAAGAAACTTTTCCCCTAAAGGTGCGTTTTTTTTTTTTGTCTTAGAGGAAAGGAATCAGTGGATTTTGAAATTTTCAGCTGCTCAAGTGGGTGGCAGAAGTTAGAGTGTAAAAACGATGGGGGATATCAGATTTTTATACTTGATGGTGATGTATGGGGGTTGGGTTGGCGGACGTTTTGAAAATATTTTAAAAGACCTGCTTTTAAAATTATAGCCTGATCTGCGCATTACATTTGCGGGGATGGTTGGGATGTTTTTAAAGGTTTACTGGTGTTCAGATTGATTTATTGTGGGTTTTAAATGAAAGATATTTTAAAAGGAGCGTGGAGGAATAAAGTACGTTTTTGCACTTACTGTAAAACAAAAAACAAATTTACTTGGGGCCCCATTATGATCCCAAGTAAAAGGTCTAACTATCTTATGTATTGATGCAAACAAAACTGTTGATGGGCCCCAATGGCCGCAATCACTTCCATTACGGTAATTTTAAAATGTTACAAAGGCCGGCGTCCGAAAAAATTTAAAAAAAGTTAAAGGGTTGGGCGTTTAAGCCTGATCAGCGCGTGGTTTCATTCTAAAAGTTGATTAGAAATATCCCCATGAACTCCCCTGACGAAGGGTATCCATTAGCCGCAGAAAGTTTCTAAGGGATCCAAGAGGCCGCCCCCTAAATTGTGCCTAAACCTTCGAGGCAAAAAAAAATTATGTTTTTCTTAGACTTCTACAATTTTATTTAAGAAAAGGTTGGGAAGTTGACGCTTTCATCGTTTTTTAATGTTTTGATCAAGAAAGTTTGAAAATTACTCATGGGGAAGAACTGATTCAGAACTAAATCCGCAGATGCTTCAGAAAAAGGACTTTTTCAAAAAGGTTGAACAAAAAGTTGTTTTTGGAAAGAAAAAATGGAGAATCCCCACCCGCGCCCAAAGAGGGGTCCGATTGGGTTTTACCAAAGAGGAACGGCAAATTAAAGCTGATTTAAACCAATTTTATCGGGGGACCCTTTAGGAAGAATTCCTGATACCTTTTTGGATTAATGATGAAAAAAAAAGAAAGTCAATTGGAAAAACTGTTTTATTGGGGTTTACTGTTTAAAATTATCAAAACTTTTTGATGTTTTAGAATTTTTTATGACTACTTTAAGCCCCTGTATCTGGTCCGAGTACTTTACAGTACAGATAGTTTTGTTATAGATTCCCCTGGAAAAATTTTAAAAAATGGGGAAACCGAAGTGGCTAAAGGGATGCAGGATGGTATGCCGTCGTTTCCCTAAAGACTGCTTTTTCATTAATTTTAACAAGAAAAGGTTTTAGGAAAGATGAAAGGGGAATTATTTGGGAAAAGGGATAGGGTTTGTTTGGGTTTAAAGGGCAAAAATGTACGTATTTCGGCCCGGAAAATCATTAAGAAAGAAAGGGGTATCTCGCCGTTGGAGTCAAACATTCCTGACAATAAAAGAAGCATTGTTTGGCAATAAAACTTTTTTTGACAAGTTTAAAAATCGATTAATTACATGAGATAAACAAATTGTAAAAGAAGTGTTAGATAGAACAAACCAAAACGTGTGTTTGTTATCCAGATTTTATATGAATGGGCAGGAGGACCCCAAAAAAAGGGGGGTTTTATTTTTCATCAATTTTATTTAAGTCAATATGTTACCATTCATTTAAAACTTTTCTATGTTTGTTGAGCGTTCGTTTTTTTTTTTTTTTTCAAGATATTTTTTTCCCCAAATTTGGGGGTTTGTTTTAGGTGTTTGGGTGATTTAGAGCATTGATTTAAACCCGAAAAAAGTTTCCTTTAAAAGCTTAAGTGAATGATTCCCCATCATTTTTTAGGTCTCTTCTTTCCCTTCTTGTTTCGTTCTGCATTCCTTTTGAGTTCCATTTTTAAAAAAAAATTTTTTTAGTAAATTAATTAAAGCGGAACGTGTTGGGGGTTATGCAGTTTTCCCTTTGAAAAGTTTTGAGGGTGGGGTTTTTTTGTTGGTCAGTTTCTCGTAAATAAAACAGGGGGGGGTATTTTCAATTTTTTTATTTAATTTTGGTCAACACTCCCAAATGGTGGTTGCCAATCGAGTTCCCTTCTGCTTCCCCGGTAAATAAAGGTACCTTATTTTAAACCAAACGGTTTAGTTTTGGGTGAAAGACCCACTTCAACAAATTTATTTTTTGCTTTTGATTGTTGTATGGTTTTTGCCCTTTAAAAATTTATTATTTATTGCGCAAAAACTGGGGAATTTCTAACCCTTCTGTGTTGCGGAATGTCAAAAAGTTTGTGATTGGTAGGAAAAAAGTCTTTCGGATAACGTTTGTTAAAGTTTTCAACAAAGCTGTGTCTGGAAAATTGGAAAGTCTTTTTAAAGGAACTCATGTTTTTAAAAAAATTGTTTTCTTGGGCCCTTTTAATTTTTTTCCTATCGACTTGAATCTTTCGGGGTAAATTAGGGGCCCGTTGGTTTCACTGTATGGCGACAGAACGCAAAGCACTCTTTTGTGTTTAAAGGCTCCCCATTTTTTGTTTTGAAGCTATGTCAATGATGTAAACGCGTATTAAATTTTTTGTCTATGTATCAGGGGTAAATATAGAAAATCCCTTTGTGGGGTCTTTGGTATTGGTTCCAAAGTGTGGTTCTGTATTGTCTAGGCGCGGTAATAAAATTTTCAAAATCGTTGTTTTTGATAACATTCTTTTTCTGTTTGTTCACTAATCCGTGCTTGGCTTGCTTTTTTTTGTGTTTTCCCTTCAATTCCTTTTGGGAAAAATTTGATTTTGTTCATTTTTTATCAGCCAAAAATTAGTAAACAAATACACAACAGTTACAAAGAAATAAACCCCTTTCTTGATCTTTTTTTTTTGATGGATGATAAAAATCGCTAAATTTTGGGGGGGAATGTCTCGTTGGTTTTCCCGTTACTGATAAATGTTTTATTGCTTGATCAACATCTTTAAATGTGTAAGCTGCATGGCCTGTTTTTTCGAGTATCATTTAAAAAATCAAATGTCAATTCTCTGTTTTATAGCGTCTTGTTCTGCAGCTGTGCTCACAGCTTGTTATGTCTTTTTCTTCGCCTTTTGCGTTTATAAAAGGTAATTTTCTCCACTAAAAACGGCCCATTACCCCAACGGCCTTTATCATTTCGAGTGAAAAGCCATTTTTTATAAAGTATTTTTTATTTAATATTTTACTGTCTGGAAATTTTCCGCTTTATAAAAAACTTTTTTGGCAAAGAAGCTGCAATAAAAGCATCAGCTTTGCGAAACCTCAAGTTGTTTGCCCAAAATTGCTGGTTTTAAATTTTAACGCTTTTACCCGTTGAGATCCCCACTTGACTCCAATAACAGAGTTTTGGGATCAAAGGGTTTGCCGTTTTTTCGGGTATTTTTTTTGAAAATAAAAAATTATAATTTAAAAAACATGAACAGTGTGATTATAAGCTAAAAAAGCCCAAACCCTTCCCCGAAAATTATGAATGCCAAATTTTGGCAAAATGTTTGCCAAAAAGGGGGGGTATTCTTTGGGGCATGTGGAAAAAAACAAAAAAGTTCCCCGGAACTGAATTCAGATAGAACGATTCAAAGTGTCGCGCAAGACATTTTAAAGTATCAAACAGGTTTTAAACGCAGTGGGGCTAGAAAGGTGAAAAAGTTGGGGGCAAACGGTTCTTTGTTTGTAACTAAATAGTCATAGATTTGCTCCTTGATTTGAAAAGATCTACGTATGATTTAAGCAGATCCAGTTTTAACAAAATCATTAGGTTTTTGGGATGTGATTTATACTTAGATTTTGGGAAATTTTTTATCGCATTTTAAACATGGGATTAATAAATTTTAATCTTAGTTTTTTCCCCCTTCAAAATGAGAGCCAGAAAATCAGAGAATAGAAAACACTGAATAGGTGGAGAAAATAACCAAGCCCGAAAAAACAGAGAAAACTGAATTGGGGGGACCAGTGAAAAAAATCCTCATCCTGGGGTGTTAAGAGGAAGAAAAATTGCAGAGGGGAAAGGCAAAAAAAATTTTGTTAAGAATTTAATATAATGAAAACCTAACACGCCCAAAGCCAGAACAAGTTGATTCAATGGGTATAAAAACTTCATGTGATTCAAAACTACGCGCCCAAAATTTATGGAATATTTAACTTAAAAATGTTGCCATTTTTGGGCCCTTTGCTGCGGGGGGGTTATTACTGTTATAAAATAAAAGAATGGCAGCAAACAAAAGCAATCAAAAAAACTGAACATAAAAACGAAAACAAAGACGCCAGAACCGTCAAAAACAAAAGATCATTTTATCCTTTTTAGATGGAAAAAATTTTAAGAATTAAATTTTATTTTTTTTTAAAAAAAATAGTATGGGGTATTATAAAATGTAAAGTCAAAAATAAAGAATGGGTCTTAAAAAAACATTTCATAGACCAGAATTGTAATCAATGCGGTTGTTGGGAAAAAAAAAATTAAATCTATGAGAGAACGCTGGCAACTCCCAATGATGAACGTTTTTTTTAGGCGTGTGTTTTATATTTAGCATTACTATTTAAAATAAAACATAGTTTTATTTTTTTATAATTAAGATAACTGAAAAAAAATTGGTTGTATTAAAGGATGATTAATAGTATTATCAAGAACTTTATCAAAAACCCCTTTTAAGAATTATTTAAAAAACTTTATCAAAAATATTAAGAACTTGGGGCGTTAATTAAAAATTAGAATAATTAAAAAGAATTGTGGATACTTAAGGTGCTTAAAGACAACTTTGGTAAGACTTTTTTGGGTAATTAATTAAAAATTAGAAAATTAGTGTGTGCATGCGTGGGTGGGGGGTGGGGGTGGAGGGGGTGGGGGTGTGCATGGGGGGGAGGACAAAACAAACAACAAACCAAACAAAACACAAAAAAAACGTAGGGGTGGGGGTGGGGGGGAGTGCGTGGTGGGGTAGGCCCAAAAAAAACCCAAAACCCAAAAACAAAAAAAAAGTGAAACTATGGAACTTCTTGCTTTTTTGATAAACGGTTGGTTTGCTCGAACCCCAATCAATAGGCAAGTGTTCATTGTGTTATTTGGCCCGTTTTTCCGCTGTTTGTGGTGTGCCCCGTTTGTAGGTCAAAGGTTTTTTGTCATTGGCTAGTTTTTTGGGTTTTCGGTGCCCGTGCTGACGTCTTGGGGGGTGCCCCCGTTTGAGGTCAAGTATCTTTTTGATCATTGGCCCAGTTTTCTGGCCTCTTTTCTAACCAGGCTTAATTGCTTTGGAGGTTACAGCAAATTTTGCTGTAGCCGCTTTTAGGCGGCTTAATCGCAGTAGTAGTCATCCCTCATTTTTTATTTGGGCATTTAATTTAAGTAGTGCGGCCACACATCCCCTCTCTAGTAGATGTACTAAAGGTTTTCCTAACCCATTGTTTGTTTTTCCAGAACATTAAAAAAACGCCCTTCAGGTTTCATAAAGGGCACACTTTAAGGCAGATGAATGGTTAGAATTAGAAAAGTGAAAAGTTTCAATTAATACAAGATCAGCCTGCCATGAAATGAAAACTGTGTTAACCAAAAACAAATTGAAAAATAAGAACTTTTTATTGGGGGGGGAAAAACAAAAAGTTTCAAATTAAGTGTTTTAGCATACGAATAGCCGTGTTTACCCCCGCCCTTTAAAAAATGAACGCCCTGTTTTTTAAACATGGTTTTTTGTCTCAAGAGCCCAACAAACAACGCGTTTTTGGTTTGTTTTGCTTCGGCCAAATTTCAACAATGCGCGCCCTTTATTAAATAAGGAACCTTATCAATGTCAAAAAAACGTATAAAACTGGTAAATCTTGTTTCATTTCTTGAACCAAAAAATTTAAAATGCGTTCATTTCAAAGCGTTGTTCATTTTTGTTTTCTATAAAAAATTTCCCGGGTTTTAAATGCTTCGCCCCAATTTTTTAACAAAAACCTTTAAAATGCAGTTAAAATAAAATTTTGGCACGAATGCACAAACTGTTCTTCAGTAACGTTTTGCCATTTTAAAAAAAAAATTAAAAAAGTGGTACCCGAAGGCGTCAAAAAAACAAAATTCTTGTGAGCAAACAAAGGGGAAACCGGTGTGTACGTGACAGCTCGTTTTTGGGTGTCAACGTGGCAAAATCGAGAATATTCCAAAAAAATTTTCTGCAGTGCGCCCCTGCCTGCCCCCAGGTGTGCTTTATTGATTTTTTGGTGCAGTCTGAAAACCAGCGTGGCTGTGTGAAGAAGGCCCCAAGCGGGGAAATTAAGGATCAGGGTTTGCCCCCTTCTGCTGTTGTGTACAAAGTTTGTAGGTAAAAATTGAAAAAGAAGTTGCGGATTTTATGTATTTAATTTAGAGAGGAGAAAGAAAAGGTGTGTGTGGTGTGTGTGTGTGTGTGTGTGTGTGGTGTTAGTGTGCCCGTGTGTGGTTAGTGTGTTTGGGGGTTTGTGTGTGTGATGTGTGCATGGGCGCTTCTGTCTGTCTGTTTGTCTTCTCTCTGTCTCTTCTTTCTGTTTTTGTTGTTTGGGGCAATTGACCCTTTAAGGGCTTTGTCGGGTTGCGGGGGGATTTCTCTCTCTCTTTTCTCTCTCTCTTCCGCCCCAGGAAAAAACGGTTTTTTGGCCCCTTTCGCCCAAAAACTTGGTGGTAGAGCAAGTGAGTTAGAATTGGTAAAATGCTGTTCTCTTTTAGTCTTTGGGTTATTCTTTCTTTAATATCAGACCCTAAGTTGGCGTCATCAGCCTCAACGAGTTTTTCTTTTTCTCTTTTTATATGCTCATCTATTTCACCCAGTTTTGCTAAATTGTTTGTTAATTCGCCTCTAATGGTTCTTAAAGCATGATCAAGGGCCGCTATTGCTCGCATGGGTAGCGGTGAGTCGTGTATAGTCTTTAATGCTGTTTCTTCTGAAAAACTGGTTTCTGCCTCTATTGCATTTATTAATTCGTCTGCCGATTGATTTAATTCTTTAAGTTCCATGTTTTGCATTTGGTTATCTGTCGGGAGTTCCTGCAGTGTGTTTTGAAGTTTAGCAACTGCATCCCTATCTAATTTTGGTTTAGTAATGCCAAGGCGATTTTGATCGCTCACACTGAGCCTTTGTCTAATTGTACTCTTTTTTAAAAACTTTGATGAGTCTGGTTTAGATGTAAGCTGAACAAGCTGTCCTTGGTCGCTCCTCACAAACAAATGGTCATCTTTTACTTCAAAATCATTAGGGTCTATAAATTCGGGAGGTTCTTGGCCTAAACTTTGGTATAATGATCTGACCTTACTTTCTGTTAATTCACGCCGCAAAGAGAGCCCCGACCGATGTTGTACCAAAGGAGTCATTTCACTCATGTCGTCTCCAGGATCAAAATCATCATAATCTTCATCTTCAATGCCTGCCATGTTTTTTTAATAATTAACTTTTTTATTTTGTTTTATAAAAAAATGCCACAAGCATATGGCTCGATTCTTGACCCACATAGAAGACTGAAAGAGCCCTTTGGCGTGAAGGGAAATAAGCGGAATATTACTGTTCCAAATAATCCATCTACTATTGATGCAGATCAAATTCTTACTGTCAAATTTCCAGACCTAGGAGCGGATGAAGTGATTGTGCCAGGCTCTGCGCGTCTTACTTTCAAAATAGTACTCGCTTCAACAACAGACACACACAGGACAGTTGTCCAGAATCTGGGACGGGCAATCGTTAAGAAAATTTCTATGAAACTTGAGGGGCAAGAAATATTTTCTTTACACAATGCAGACATATTTTTAACCTATTCTGATCTATGGCTAACCGGGAATGAAAGGGCTGATCTTGCGTTTCAAGGAATCGAAAATGAAGAAGCACTAAAACATAGAATAGGCGCCGCAGAGCCTAAAGACGGCAAAAAGTATGCAGCTGTAAATTTTGCGTATGGAAATCGCTTTTCTATTCCCTTAGATTTTGAGTTGTTAAAAGCGCATGCGCCATACTTTCAAGGAGCATTAAAAGACAGATTGTCATATGAACTAACTTTTAATGAATACAAACGGGTTATCAAATCATCAGACACCGGAGCAAAGTACAGCATTTCTGACATCTCGTTAGAGTTTGACGTTGTTAGCAACCCTAATTTAGCAAGGCTGATTGAGCAACAATATCAGTCAAAATTAGCAATATATTACGAAAGAGTGATTCATCATACAACATATCCTAGAAGCAGGGCAGACACTATATGGAATTTTAGTTTTTGTGTCGCAGCAAGATCGCTTAAAGGTATTTTATTGCTGTGTGAAGATGAAGAACCGTTCGAAAGAGGAAGTGAAAAGTTTATTAATCCTAAAATAACGAAAGTACAATGTTCGATTGAGGGTAGTCCTAACCAAATCTACGCTAGCGGGCTTAAACCTTATCAGCATTTTGATGAAATAAGAAAACTGTTTGGAGGCGGGAGGTGTAGAAATCCAACAGTTGACCTTGTGTCTAAAGATTTACATCTTCACAATGTTAGGCTTGATGATTATTTAACAACGAAATACGGTTTATGGATTGACCTAAGGTCAACAGAGGATAATCAGTTGCATGGAAGCGGGAGAGCTGTGAGAGACGTAATAAACATTCAAATTGATAAAGAAGAAGAAGCCGATAAACCGCTTAATGTACATTTGTTTTTAATATATGATGCGCAGCTGAATATTCAAGAAAACAGATTAAAAGATATACATTACTAAATTATTTTTTCATTTTTAAAAAGCATGTCTGTTCAGGTTTATCCAAATGTGCCTACAGCGCCAGAGTCGCCAAAAAAAGGGATAGTAGAAAGCCCCAACATAAAAACCTTCAGATTAACCAACATTGCACAAATGCAACAAAAACTAGAGCAAGACCTTTCAAAATACAGCAAAACCAAACGAAGGTATTCTGCTGCCTTTAATGCTGTTACTTATGTTAATACTGGGGCATCGACTATAAGTGCTCTATCAGCAGGAACGAGTGTTGGTCTCTTAGCAACGGGCATAGGCGCACCCGCAGCTTTACCTCTAGGAGGTTGTCTTTAGCTCTCGGTGTGTGTTCATTAGCTGTAAGCGCTGCTGGCAAAAAATTAAAAACTAAACTCCAAAAGCACACAGCTATGGTTCAACTAATAACAGCTAAACTTAGCTCGTTCAAACTGACAATAAATAAAGCGCTAGTTGACTCAAACATCACGGATGAAGAATTTAATCGTTTACAGGCCGATTTTGATGACTATAAAAGACAAAAGTTTGATCTTCATAGAAAGGCGAGGACAAGTTTTTCTCAACAGCCAGACGCCGAGCAGATAAAAAAGGAATGCTTAAAAAAAGTAAACGAGACATTAAACTCTGTTCTAAACAGCTCACAGTAACAACATCGAAGGGTGTTTATACTTTAGTTTATGAGTCCAAGCACAAAAAGACCGTTGATATTGATTCTGATTAATTATTTTTTTTAATTTAAATAAATATTTTGAGTTAGAAAAGAAACTCAACATGGCTAAGATATATGAAGGACCGGACGAATTGTTTGAAGGAATGCTTGAGAGAGAGCGTTTATCAAGAGCACTGAATGATATTGATTTAGAAGTCATTGATCCAACAACGTACAGGCAAGCGTTGTTCATGCTATTTCTCAAGTTCCAAGTAAACTAACAATAGACCCGCCAGTTAAAGTAATGTTAGCTGTTTTAATCGACTATGTAACAATAAATGAAGAAAATCTAGAAGTCTGGGTCTCGACTAAACAACAGACTATTCTTTCCTCTAATGACTTAACACCCGGTTGGGCAGACAAACTGCTTGCACAGTTTGACGCTGCCGCTGAAGAAGCCAAAATGAGAGGGTCTGGTTGGTCAGAGGGCGAAGTCTTAGAGATCAGACTAAAACAGGCTAAGTATGCGCCGATTGTTGGTAAGGCTTACATTCCACTACCTCCAGCATTAGTTGCAAAAAGAGCAGTTCTAAACATAAAGAATACAGACAACAAATGTTTTATGTGGTGTGTTCTCGCAAGGCTGCATCACGCCCGCAAAAACGCAGAGAGAGTGTCTAACTATTGGGATTACATCAATGATCTTAACTTTAGTGGGGTGTCCTTTCCTGTTAGTGTAGACCAAATTGATCAGTTTGAAGAACAAAACAAACCAATAACTGTTAATGTATACACATGGGATGAGGAAACAATCTACTGCCAATTAAAGTGTCCAAGAACAGTCCAACAATAGGTGATCCAGGCAAAAATCATGTTGACTTACTACTGATGCTTTCGCCAGCGGGGCTACCGCATTACACATTGATACGAACAATGAGTAGACTAATGCAGCATACTTCAAAACAAAGACGCAAACAAGAATTCTGTAGAAAATGTTTAGCAAGAATGCCATCTGTTCAAGCCGCGAGCGAACATAAGAAACATTGTAAAAGTTCTGTAGACTGTAATACAGAACTAATTACGCCCCCACCCGGATCTAAAGTTAGTTTTAAGAACTGGAAACGGATGCAACATTCTCCATACGCAGTTTACGCAGACTTCGAGTCGCTTATTGTTCCTTATGAAGGGCCAATCCCACAGAAACTTCCAAAAACAGTCTTAATGAGTAATCATCAGATTTGTTCATTTGCCTTCATTATTGTCAGGTCGGATGGCGTTCATTCAAAGCCAGTATTATTAGAGGGCCAAATGCTGCAGAATACTTCTTAGAACGCATGCAGCAAGTGCGTAATGACTGTTCTAATAATCTAAACTTATCTGAAATCATAATGACGCCTGAAGACCAACAACAGTATGACTCAGCCACACATTGTTGGATTTGCGGTTTAGGTCTCTCATCAGACGCAGAGAATCCAACAGTAAGAGACCATGATCACATTAGCGGAAAGTTCAGAGCAGCAGCGCACAGTAAATGCAATCTTCAACTAAAGTTTGATCCTAAGACATGGAAGCTGCCCATCTTCTTTCATAACTTGCGAGGTTACGACTCTCATCTTATAATGAAAGCAGTGGACGATGCCTTCAGGGTGTCATGCATTGCACAGTCATCAGAAAAGTACATGTGCTTTAATCTAAATAACATGTCTTTTTATGACTCTATGCAACACATGATGGGTTCATTAGAGTCACTGGCTATGTCCTTAAAGTCCTGCCCAATAACAGAATATTTTGACTCAACTCTTGTTAGAAAGGGCGTTTACCCTTATGAGTACATGAACAGTTGGGAAAGGTTTGATGAAGACACACTTCCTCCTAAATGCGCGTTCTTTTCTAGTCTCAGAGGAAAGGACATTAGTGATTCTGATTACCAGCATGCTCAAGATGCGTGGCAAACGTTAGATTGTAAAACGATGGGAGACTATCATGATTCATATTTAAGGGCAGATACATGTTTGTTGGCGGATATTTTTGAAAATTACAGAAAGACCTGCATGAAACATTACAGCCTGGATCCCGCGCATTACATTTCTGCGCCCGGGATGAGCTGGGATGCTTTCTTAAAGTTTACTGGAGTACAGATTGATTTATTGTCGGATTTACCAATGATTCAGATGATTGAAAACGGATTGCGTGGGGGAATTAGTATGGCGTCGCATCATTACTGTAAAGCAAACAACAAATACTTGGACGATTATGATTCCAGTAAAAGGTCTAACTATCTTATGTATTTAGATGCAAACAATCTGTATGGATGGGCAATGGCGCAATCACTTCCATTACGTAACTTTAAAATGTACACAGGCGGTGATCCGAAAAATATTCAAAAGGCATTAAAGTGGTTAAGCAGTTTGACGCCAGATCAACAGCGTGGATACATTCTAGAAGTTGATTTAGAATATCCTCAGGAACTCCATGACCTGCATAATGACTATCCATTAGCAGCAGAAAGTCTAAAGATGGATCCAAGAGAACCACCTAAACTTGTGCCTAATCTTCGCGGCAAAAAAAATTATGTCTGTCATTACAGACTTCTACAATTTTATTTAAGACATGGTTTGAAGTTGACAGCAGTTCATCGCATAATTGCTTTTGATCAAGAACAGTTCATGAAACCATACATCATGAAGAACACTGATCTCAGAACTAAATCTGCAGATGCTTCAGAAAAAGACTTTTTCAAGCTGATGAACAACAGTTGTTTCGGAAAGACTATGGAGAATCCGCACAAGCGTAAAGATGTCAGATTAGTCACCAGAGAGAACGAAGCAATTAAGCTGACTTCAAAACCTAATTATCAGGACTTCAGAAAATTTCATGATCAGCTTTTTGGCATAATGATGAAAAAAAAGAAAGTCAAATTGGACAAGCCCGTTTTTATTGGGTTTACTGTTTTAGAATTATCAAAGCTTTTGATGTTAGAATTTCTTTATGACTACTTTAAGCCCTCGTATCCTGAGTCCAGAGTACTTTACACAGATACAGATAGTTTTGTTATAGATATCCCTACTGAAGTCATCTATAAAGACATGGAAACCGAAGTAGCTAAAGGGCATGCAGGATGGTACGACACATCCGATTACCCTAAAGATTCGCCTTTGCATTCAATTACTAACAAGAAGGTTTTAGGAAAGATGAAGGATGAATTATCTGGAAAGGTGATCAAGGAGTTTGTTGGGTTAAGGTCGAAAATGTACAGTATTTCGAGCCAGGAGAAAATCATTAAGAAAGCAAAGGGAATATCTCGCAGCGTTGTGCAGTCAAACATATCACATGACAACTACAAAGAAGCATTGTTTGGCAATAAGACTTTTCATCATGACAACGTAAAACTGCGATCTAATCTACATGAGATCAACACAACAGTTGTAACAAAGAAGTCGTTAGATAGAACAAACACAAAACGTGTGTTTGTTAATCCAGAGTTTTCATATGCAATTGGGCACTGGAGGGCCGCATAAACAGGGGGTTTATATTTTTCATCAACTTTTGTTATAAGATCAATCATAGCTTCATCCAATTCATTTAAATCTTTTCTCATGTTTGCTTGATGCGTTCGAATTTTTTTATTATTTCAAGATATTCTTTTTCCCAATTTGGGGGTTTGAGTTGTAGGTGATCTGGATGATTTAGCATGCATTGATTAATCCCTGAAAATGTTTCCTTAATATGCATTACACGCATGAAATGATTCCCGTATCATTTTCAAGGTCTCTTCCTTTACCATTCTTGTTTCGTTCTGCACTTCCTTCTGAGCTTCCATTTTAAACTCAAATATATTTACGTAAATTAATTAAAGCGGAACAGTGTCTGGTGGGATTATCTGCAGTTCTTCCTTCGCAAAAGATCTTTGAGGAGCTGGTTGTTTCGTTGTGTCAGTTTCTCGTAAATAATACACGGGCGGATTCATCTTTACAATTCTTTTTATTTCATACGGGTCAACACTCCAAACTGGATCGGTTGCCCTGATGCGAGTGTCCCCCTCTGCTTCCCCGGTAAATAAAGGTACCTTACTTTTAAACCAAACGGTAATAGTTTGCCGGATGAAGACTCTCCTTCAACAACATTTATTGTTTTTCTTTTGATTGCTTGTACTGGTTTTAGCCCTTTAAATTCTTCATTATTCATTGCGCGCAAAACTGAGGGCAGTCTTCTAACCCATTCTGTGTTGCGAGAATTGTCAATCAGCTCTCTGTGATACTGGTAGGAAAAAAGTCTTTCAGCTAACAGTTTGTTAAAGTTTTCAACTAAAGCCTGTGATCTGTGAACTCCCGGAATGCCTCTTCTAATGGTAACTCTATGTTTTATACAACAATTGATTCACTTGACCTTTAAATTCTTTTCCATCATCGACTTGAATCATGCGAGGATAAGTTAAAGGACCTCGTTGGTATATCAGTTGTATAGCAACAGCAACAGCAGAAGCACTCTTTTGCGTTAATGGTTCCGCATCTTTATATCTTGAAGCTACGTCAATGACTGTAAGTGCGTACTTAAATCTTTTTCGTCTAATCGTATCAGAGGGTAAATATAGAAGGTCCATTTGATGGGTGTCGTTTGGAGTTGTATTCACAAAGTGTGGTCTCTGTATTCGTCTAGGCGCTGGTAAATAAATTTGCCAAATCGCTTGTTTAGATAACCATTCTTTTGCTGTTTGTTCACTAACTCCAGCTGCTTGGCTTAGCTTTTTAATTGCTGTTATTCCCTTCCAATATCCTTTTGGCGAATAATAGATTTTGTTCATTTTTTACTCAGCCAATATTATGTGCAACAAAATACACAACAGTCATACCAAAGGCAATAAACGCGATTTCTTGTATCTTTTGTTTTTCTGATGGTTGATAAAAGTCACTGAATTTTGGTGGGGCAATGTCTCGATTGGTTTGCCTGTTACAAGATAATATTGTTTTATTGCTTGATCAACATCTTTAAATGTGTAAGCTGCATGCCCCTGTTTTTTCAGTGTGTTATTAATAAAATCTAACTGCTCAATTCTCTGCTTTTCATAGCGATCTTGTGCTGCGGCTAGTTGCTCCACAGCTTTGTTATGTCTTTTTCTCTCGCCTTCATCTCGCAGTTTACTAAATGCGTAATTACTTCCACTAAAAGCGAGCGCATTAACCACAGCGCCGCCTATCATCATTACGAGTGAAGCCATTTTTTATAAATGTATTTTTTATTTACATATTTATACTGTCTGGAATTATTCCTTGCTTGACTAGAAAATCTTTCGTGGCAAACGAAGCTGCAATAATAGCAATCAGCTTTGCTGAATCCTCAAAGTCTAGTTTGCCAAGATCTGCCGGTTTAATTCTTAACAAGCGTTTACCAAGCATTGAGTATCCTACACTTAGACCTCCAATAACAGCAGAATGGTATACAAGGTTAGCAACAGTTTTTTCGGTGCTCATTTTTAGAAAATAAAATAATTATAATTAATAAAAAACATGAACAGTGATGATCTACTACAGCTACAAGGCAGCCTAAACCTTCCTGAACTTATGAATGACCAAGTTGATGGCCAAGCTGTTATGCCCCAAAAGGAGAGGTTGTATTCTTTGGCGGCGTGTGGAAAAACAAAACAGTTCCTCGGAACTGAATTCAGCATTGAACAGATTCAACAGATGTCGCCACAAGACATTATAAAGTATCATAACAGGTATGAAGCGCAGCTGGGGTCTAGAATGGTGAAAATGTGGGGAAAACGGTTCTTAGTTTGTACACTAAACTAGTCAGTAGATTTGCTCCCATTGATTCTGAACAAGATCTTACGTATGATTTAACGCAAGATCCAGTTTTAACAAAGTCATTAGAGTCTCTAGATGTGATGTTATACTATAGATTTGGAACATTGTTATCGCCATTAATCATGGGATTAATAACTTTTAATCATATAGATTTTATTTCCCTTCAAAATGACCGAGCCAGAAAATCAGCAGAATCAGAAAACACTGAATCAGGTGGAGAAAGTAACCAAGCCAGAAAATCAGCAGAAAACACTGAATCTGGTGGAGACCAGTGAAAAGCATCCTCATCCTGGGCGTGTTAAAGCAGGAAGAAAATTAGCAGAGTGGAACAGGCAAAAAAAATTAATGTTACAGAATATAACTCATAATGAAAACATAACACCGCCAACGCCCAGAACAAGTTGATTCAATGCCGGCTATAAAAACTTCATGTGATTCAAGACCTACAGCGCCAAAGTCTTCATGGAATATTGAACTTAAAACTGTTGCCATTTTTGGCGCCCTTGCTGCTGCTGGGGGCGGTTATTACTGTTATAAAATATATATAAAGAATGGCAGCCAAAACAAAAGCAATCAAAAAATCTGAACCACTAAATACAGAAAACAACAGCACGCCAGAACCGTCAACAACAAAAGATCATTTTGATCCATTTCAGATGGAATAATATTTTAAGAACTTAATTTTAAATTTTTTTAATAAAAACAGATCATGGCGTATTATAAAATGATGGTGTCAATAAATAAAGACATGGAGTCTATAAAAGACATTTCCATAGGCCAAAATTGTAATCAATGCGGTTGCTTAGGATGTAAGAACTTCATTAAGATCTATGCTGACCGATCTGGCGCAGAGAACGCCGAGGAAGATATTCTCAGCGATGACGCGTTTTTTGAGGCGTGTGTGTACTATATTAGACATCTACTATTTAAGATAAAAACATAGATTGTATTTTTTTGAT
>JAFLJL010000936.1:62500-67500 GCA_018398815.1 Conus ventricosus
TCCCAATTAACGCAATTTTATTAAAAGGGCGGAAGAGGGTAGAAGAAGGACAGAGCGGGAGTATGAGTGGGACTGGGGGGGGGGGGGGGATCAGTAAAAAAAAAAACCAAGAAAAAAAAACACACAAACAAAAAACACCAAGAAAACAACGAAGGAAAGCGGATTTCACCGCGAGTCACAGCACCGAGTAATATGGAAAAAAGAAAGAAAATTACAACAATGGCACTAATAATATTATTAGCAACGTTATACGTATCGCAATAATCATCATTAGTTTTCACTTACAGCGGGTGCTGCTATTTCTAGTACTGCTATCGCTGATGGTGCTTCGTCACGACACTTACTACTACTACTACCACCATCACCACCACCACCACCACTACTACTACTACTGCTAGTACCATTACTACTGCTACTACTACTACTACTACTACTACCTGCTGCTGCCGCTATACGCCCAGTACATCACAACAGTCATGACAACACGATCTACCAAGATTTTGTCAACAATCGCGTTGAGCACGTACATTTCAAACACGCACACACACACACACACACGCGCACACACACACACGCACGCACCCACACTCACACACGCACACACACGCGCACACACACACACACACACACACACACACACACACACACACACACACACACACACACACACTCCATGCCCAACAGGTCGGAGAAGTCGTCAACTAAATGACAGGGTGATGGGTAAGGGTCAGAACGCTTCTTCGAAGAAACAATGTTGGGAAAGCTGTAGAATTGTGGTCAGGTCTGCTCTGCAGACAGAGAAAGGGGCTGGTTACAGATGGAGCGACCCCAGTATGAAAGGAAAACGCTGGCCGTAGAAGAAACAATGTTAGGAAAGCTGTAGAATTGTGGTCAGGTCTGCTCTGCAGACAGAGAAAGGGGGCTGGTTACAGATGGAGCGACCCCAGTATGAAAGGAAAACGCTGGCCGTGGGATTTAGGCCTAAAAGAAGGAAGTCTGTACATGTGCATGTAAGAAAGGACGTTGGCCCTATGGTTTTGGCCTTAAAGAAGGACGTCTGTGCATGCAGATGTCAGATAGGTCGTTGGTCGTATGGTTTTGGCCTAAAAGACAGGAGTCTGCAGAAATGGATGTCAGCAGCAGAACGAAGATGAAGAGGTGTGGACGGACTGAAGAGTTCAGAGCGAGATGCTGGAGCCTGGTCTTCAAGCGACCCGAACGACAGGAGCGATTTGAAAACATTCTTTGTTCAACATGCGAACCGGCGAAGGGGAACACGAGAGACAGGTGCGACAGAAGCACGGTTAGGAGACCCGAAAACACGGGGTGCAGCGCTGTTCTGGATTTGATCGGGGCTAGATCCCGGGCGGCCCAGGACTAGAAAGGATTTTCTGTTGTCTTCATTTTAGACAGGCGCGGAAGGAACCGATTCTTTGGCGCTCGACGTGGAAGGTGCGATCAATGCAAGGTGAAGAGAGTTGTTGAAACGAGAGTTTCGTAAACCCGTACACCCAGATTCTCACCCTTTCAGAACATCTCATTTTTGACTTGTCTTGTTTACATGCTAATGAAATAACAGATCTATGACAGAAATAAAGAAAAGAAGGAAGGAAAGAAAGGGAGTGGGAAGGGAGGGAGGGTGCTGGAAACAGACAAAAAAGGATTATGGCCGTCTGACCATAACACTCCACAAGACGCTCCTATGTCATTCATGAAACAAGGAGCTAAAAAAACAACAATCGTTTCATTCGAGCTTCTGAAGTCCACGAGTATTACACGCATTTCATTCGTCCTTCAACACCCCATCCTATATTGCAAATGTAGTATGATCCAATGCGAAGAGAAGAACCACTAGATGGTTTTAACAGTTACTCATTTCAGTGCAAAAGGGGAGCTGGGGCTGGGGGTGAGGTAGCGGGGGGGGGGGGGGGGGGGGGGAAAGGGGGGCGGGGGATGCAAACCAAAGAGAAAGAAAAAAAAAGACTTCGGAGGAAGGCAAATAAGATACAACTTGTATAAGAACAAAAAAACAATCTGAGCGTGCATGAAATCTGCACGAGATGGTGGAAGATCGGCATCAATGAGAAACAGACAGCCAGCCCCTGCTTTTTCATCCCTTGTGCCCCCGTTGACTGTCAAGTTTCAGCCTGAAAGAGTTATCACGGGAAAAAATGTTGCTTTATTTCCGTGTACAATGACTTGACACGACTTATGAACCTGATAATCTCTGTGAGCAGCAATTCAACTAATTACATCAACCGATTGAAAAAAGACCAAAACACGTGAAGAATACGAAAAGCAGACTGGAAAAATAGTTACCGAAACCGCTGTTCAAACCTCCCAAACCCAGAAACAAAGGGAGAGAGAAAGCAATCGCCAGGCCAGTGTTGACATTCATGTTTACTTATGGCAAGATGCGATGGCTGACGCTTTCAGCATGGCTTAATTTTATATGCCAATCGTCCAGTTTGTATAACATGCCTTGATTTATATGACTACATGTATGTACGTATGCCTCCCCACCCCCCTGTGTGTGTGTGTGTGTGTGTGTGTGTGTGTGTGTGTGTGTGTGTGTGTGTGTGTGTGTGTGTGTGTGTGTGGCGTGCGCGCGCATGTTTATGTGTGTGTGTGTGTGTGTGTGTGTGTGTGTGTGTGTGTGTGTGTGTGTGTGTGTGTGTAAGCGCGCGCGCGCGCGCCCGCTGACAGAACTTTCTGTCTTTGCGTGGTGACAACCCTGAAATGGCTCCTGCTGGTCGGCTGGACTACGACAAAATGCCAGTGACTGAATCAACATAACACACAGCTGATCTTGGGTTTCTTTCCCAAGGTCTCCCAAGGTTCCAAGCTGACGGAGAAAACAGATGCCGCCACATATTGGTTGCCTACAACATCAGAGAGGACATGTTGCAGGTGCCAGGTGTGCTAAGATATTTTACACCTTACACAGTAACATCATGCCAGGCGTGCACCGGGTATCCTACACTTTACGGCGAAAGTAACAGTGTCAGGCGTACACCGTGTATCCCAACTTTACGGCAAATGTAACACGGTGTCAGGCGTTTTTTCAGGTATTCAACACAGAGAAAGTAACAATGCCAGGGGTAGACTGGGTGGGTATCCTCCATCTTATGGCGAAAGTAACACGGTGTGACGAGCGCATGGATTACCTACACATCACTGATTAACATGTTGCAAGGTGTGCACGGATATCCTTCATCTTACGTCAAAGTACCATAGATACCAGTACACACTTTACGGCGAAAGAAACATGGTGCTAGGTGTGCACGGATATCCTTCTTCTTACGCCAAAAGTACCACAGATACCAGCACATACTTCGCGGCGAAAGAAACGTGCTGCTTGGTGTGCACGGATAGCCTACATGTTACGCAGAAAATAACATCGTGCTAGGTGTTCACAGATAGTTTACACCTTACGAATTAAGTACCATAGTGCCAAGTGTGAACAGACATCCTACAGCCAAAGTAACGTGTCAGAATGATCAGCGTGTTGATTGAGGACACTCTACGGATGAAGATGAAGACAAAGTGACACTACGGATGAAGATGAAGACAAAGTGCCAGATGTAAACGGATATCCTACACTGAAAGGAATATAGTGCCACGAACGGATATCCTACGGCCAAAATAACAACGCGCCAGTTATGAACGAATATCCTACATCTAAAATAACAAGGTACATGAAAATAACGTGATACGACATATGAACGGATATCCTACACCAAAAATAACAAGGTGCCATAATACATGAACGAATATCCTACACCGAAAATGAAATAATGCCAGACATGAACGGATATTTTACACTGAAAATAACATGGTGCCCAATATGAACCGATACCCTTCACCGAAAATAACACGGTGCCCAATATGAACCGATACCCTTCACCGAAAATAACATGGTGCCCAATATGAACCGATACCCTTCACCGAAAATAACACGGTGCCCAATATGAACCAATACCTTCACCGAAAATAACACGGTGCCCAATATGAACCGATACCCTTCACCGAAAATAACATGGTGCCCAATATGAACGATACCCTTCACCGAAAATAACATGGTGCCCAATATGAACCGATACCCTTCACCGAAAATAACATGGTGCCCAATATGAACCGATACCCTTCACCGAAAATAACATGGTGCCCAATATGAACCGATACCCTTCACCGAAAATAACGGTGCCCAATATGAACCGATACCCTTCACCGAAAAAAACACGGTGCCCAATATGAACCGATACCTTCACCGAAAATAACACGGTGCCCAATATGAACCGATACCCTTCACCGAAAATAACATGGTGCCCAATATGAACTGATACCCTTCACCGAAAATAACATGGTGCCCAATATGAACCGATACCCTTCACCGAAAATACACGGTGCCCAATATGAACCGATACCCTTCACCGAAAATAACATGGTGCCCAATATGAACCGATACCCTTCACCGAAAATAACATGGTGCCCAATATGAACCGATACCCTTCACCGAAAATAACATGGTGCCTGGCTGATTCAGGAGTGACGCATCGCGTTCGCAGTTTGAAGTTCCGACCGACATGAAAATTGTCATTTCCACTGCCCCTCTCAATGCACTGTTTCCCTGCTTTCCCGTGCTCCACATTCGCCGCCCACACACATGCAGTGTGAAATGGTCACTGATATCTGTCACTAAGTTATGGGGCATGTGAACATCACGCCTGAATGTACCTACCCGAACAACTATGATAAGTAGCTGGCCCTAATATGGCCAATGTACCTATCTCAACAACTATAATAAGTAGCTGGCCCTAATATGGCCAATGTACCTACCCGAACAACTATGATAAGTAGCTGGCCCCAATATGGCCAATGTACCTACCCGAACAACTATGATAAGTAGCTGGCCCCAATATGGCCAATGTACCTATCTCAACAACTATAATAAGTAGCTGGCCCCAATATGGCCAATGTACATATCTCAACAACTATAA
>JAFLJL010000936.1:72500-77500 GCA_018398815.1 Conus ventricosus
CCATCGTGACGGGGATCTATCGAGACGGGGATCTATCGAGTGCCCCCCCCCCCCCCCCCCCCTGGAAAAAAGAGAAAAAGATCATAGAAGTATCCTGTGAGCGTTACTGTAGATTTGCACAGCTGTTTATGTCTGATATTATTTATGATGGACAGGCGCAAAATAGATCACTGAACTGAACTTTCTTAATTTCTGCAATTTACCAAGAGAGAGAGAGAGAGAGAGAGGAGAGAGTGAGAGAGAGAGAGGAGAGAGAGGAGAGAGAGAGAGAGAGAGAGAGAGGAGAGAGAGAGAGAGAGAGAGAGAGACAAGACAAGACAAGACAAAATTCTTTATTTACGAGGATAACAGATAAGCACTAACGTGCTTTTTTTACATCCAGTCCTCGCCCTGAGTAGGGACTACAACATGCAGTGAAATCAATTAATGTAAGAAATCAAAGAAGCAAGCAAAGCGGTCATGTAATCATAGAGGAACATCAAATCAAAACAGAAGATAAATGAAAACAAAACAGAAAATAAGAATAATAACAAACAAAACAACAATAAAAATAATAATCAAAAAAATAAAATAAAAAAAATAAATAAAAATATAAAAATAAAGAATAACAATAATGAAGAGGAAGGAGAGAGTGGGGGGTAGGGAGTGGGGTGGGCTGGGGGAAACATATGTAAGTGTACTACAACGTACAAGATTGGCATGTATGAAAACAGACAGTGAAGTGAATATGACAAAGTGCGTACATATTTTTGAACACACAAATACACGCACGTTCGCACGCATAGAGAGAGGAGAGAGAGAGAGAGAGAGAGAGAGAGAGAGAGAGATGAGAGAGAGAGGAGAGAGAGAGAGAGAGAGAGAGAGAGAGAGAGAGCAAGGCACAACATGTATTCATTTTTCGCAAGGCTTGAACATACGTAGAAGGTATTAAGCAAAGTGAGATGAATTGTATGTACATACATACATACACGCACACACATACACATACACATACATGCGCACACGTACATATATATATACACACATACACACATGCATACATCATACATACTACAACATACTACATGATACACACACACTCGTGTATATAATATATATATATATATATATATATATATATATATATATTATATATATTTATATATATATATTATATATATATATAGACAATGGTAGTGAATACCAGCAGAGATTTTTAAAAATTGCTCAACCGAACTGGGAGCAACATTTGTTAAAAGTAAGGTTTAAAACTATCTACAGCGCTGTTTCATGCAATGCAATCATCCTGATGATTGCATTGATTGCATTGCATGAAACAGCGCTGTAGATAGTTTTAAACCTTACTTTTTAACAATATTATATATATATATATATATATATATATATATATTATATATATACATATATATACATATATATATATATATATATATATATATATATATATATATATATGATATGTATATACATACACACATATATTTATATATATATATTAATATATATATATATATATATATATATATATATATTTATATATTATATATATATATATATATATATCCCTCTCTCTTTCTCAAAATACTTGATACATGAACAAAAAAAGAAGAAAAAAAATTAGAAAAGTCAAATTGGTTAAGTACATGAAAATGGGATGATTTAAGCTTTTGAGATTACTTGATATTACTTATGGGGTTGTTTTTTTTTTAATTATTATTTTTACCGCAGAAGATGGGTAAGGTAAGTATTTTTGAAAGTTGTGGTACAATGGATTTGTTTGATGTATTCAGGAAGGGAGTTCCACAAAGAGGTTCCTGAGTACGTTAGACTTGATTTAAATAGGTCAATTCTGGGGATTGGGATTGGAGTTTGTGGAGTTTCTCGACGAGACTTTTGAGAATCGTCTCATTAAAGTTGTTGGAGCATTCCCGGTCAGAATCTTGTGCATCATTAGCCCTTTGTTGTATTTGAGTCTCTGGCTGAATGGAAGAATGTGAAGATGTTTATAATCAGAGCTTTCGAGGCTAGTTTTCTTCTCAGAAGGATTAGTTTGAGCGCTCGTTTATGTAGGCTGAACAATGGTTTTAGTGTGTTTGCACTTGCAGAATCCCATATAGTCGATGCATAATCAACATGAGACTGAATATGAGCATGGAAAAAAAGTTTTCGTGAATGAAGGTCAAGAAAGTGTTTGATTTTGGTGAGCTGATAGACTTTCTGGGAGAGCTTTTTGCATAGTAACGTTATGTGGGGATTCCAGCTGAGACTATTGTCAATTATTAGTCCTAATACTTTATGATGAGTGACTTGTTCCACAAGTGCATTATTGAGGTGTATAGGAGGGAAATCATTGGTGAGCTTTTGTCTTTTTTGCCTAGTTGTAATGTACATTAGTTTGTTTTTTGAGGGTGAAGTGACATATGATTTAGTTCGGTCCATTTACAAGGTCGTTGGTACTCTCTTGCAAATGTTTTGAAAGACTGGAAGGATCATTATGGCTGGTGTGAATTGTGGTGTCATCTGCAAAGAGGTCGCATGTAGATCTCACATGTAGAGGTAGGTCATTAATGTAGATTGAGAAGAGTAGCGGGCCTAAAATGGAGCCTTGTGGAACGCATACTTAAGAGTTGTTATAGAAGAGACAGCCGTCCCCGATAAGACGCATTGTTGTCGTTTTGTGATGTATGATTTTAGAAGGATAAGGGCGGATTTTGAAAGACCGTATATCTCCAGTTTTCGAATAAGGAGATTGTGGTCAATGACATCGAATGCTTTTTTAAAATCAACGAATAAGACACCACAATATATATATATATTATATATATATATATATATATATAAGAGAGAGAGAGAGAGAAGAGAGAGAGATGAGAGAGAGAGAGAGAGGAGAGAGAGAGAGAGAGAGAGAGAGACAAGTAATTATGCAATCGTAAAAAATGAACATATAATAAACGTATGAAGCAGTTATAAATAAAACTGAAAATACTGTGGCAATATGACGACTACTAAAAAATACTGTGGCAATATGACGGCTACTTAAACACGAGTATCATGCTGAATTTTGAACGGCATATAAGCATCTCACATGCAAATGACTTATACATGCATGGCGATGGATCTGACGTAGAAAAAAAAAAAGATTAATTGAATGATAATGTCGGGGTGTTGTTGTGTCAACATGTGACAACCTTAAAGGTGGATAAGTGTAGCAAAGTCATACAAACTGGCATCATGTATCTTAAATCTAAGTTGATCAGCTGAAATACTATACAATACATTTTTCATGCAGACATGATACATAAACTGAAGAATGTAAAAGCTTAGTTCTGTCTTTATTTAAATATAGCCAAATTCTACTCCACCAGTGAAATACAGGTACTCCCCCCCCCCCCCCAAAGGGTACAAAGTTCAAATTAAGCTTTTGTTTTCAATTTTTTGTTCAGTCAGTATGCCATTGTGATGCCAAGGAATGTTTTCATATCATATTTCTCATAATTGATTTGGTTATAAATCGCTCACGATCATTTCTTTTCTCTCTAATCGCAATTTCTATGTGTTGCTCCAGTAAGCTGAGCTTCTGACGCACCAACGATACATAAGTATTTTGTCTACCTCGAAATTTCCGCACCGTTCAGATTACAATCTATAAAGATAAATATTTTTGCTATAATTTCACCGGTTGTCACACCACCTGAATTCGTTCTTTATTATTCTCACAGCCTGCCATGACTCCAACAAACCTTTTCTGTGTGTGTTCTAGGCCGCCAAATTGGAAAATGTCCTGTTCCTCCAGTTATCACTGAATATCTTTGAGTTGCCGTGTTAGCATCCTATATCTGGGCAGTGCTTTATATACATCTTTTGGTTAATCCTAAGGTTCGTTTTTTTTTCAATGTGCATGGCAGTATGATTTTTAATGGTTATCACAGGCACACCACCGGGTAGTGGTAGTGATGGTGCTAGAAGTAGCAGTAGTTGTAGTGGTCGTAGTAGTAGTAGTAGTAGCAGCAGCAGCAGCAGTAGTAGTAGTGATGGTGGTGGTGGTGTGGTGATTGTAGTAGTAGTAGTAGTAGTAGTAGTAGTAGTAGTAGTGTAGTAGTAGTAGTAGTAGTAGTAGTAGTAGTAGTAGTAGTATCAGCTGCTGCGTTGTTATTGGCAATGATTATGGCGTTAGTAGTGATAGTCGTAACAGCAGAAGCAGCATCAGGCTTAACGTCAGTCAGCCGACTCTGGCGCTACTGACTTCTGTGAGCATTGACCATGGAGACAGAAAGAAGACGATAGCAGGAGGGGTTGCACCAAGTAGTGTACATTGCCAGAGCAAGGGAAATATGTCAAGGAGCGTGAAACCTCTCACAAAAGGCATTAGACGCTTGGAGGCAAAGGGACGTTGTACGTAGTATACAAATAGGTAATAGACCAATTAACCAGGGTACCTTACCCATCACACACGGCCGAACTGTGTGAAGGAGGCCGAAGTGGTCAGATGACAGATGACACCTAGGAGAGAGTTCGGACCTGCCCGGTGGCGAAAGGGGGAAGGGATGTAACCACTACGACCTCGGCGCTCCAAGTGAGCGCTAAATGCTCAGTCAGCTGAGGTTCGTTTGTAAACAGTCAGTGAAGAGCAGGAGTCTTGGATTCGTTCGGATGGTAATTGCCGTGGGTCACTGTGTTGGTTCTATTGTCAGGCTGGTTGAATGCGTGTGGAGGTTGTAGTAGCCCTCCTTAAGATAATTACTGTGTTAAGTGACCACCGAAGTCGGCGGGAATTTTCGATGTCCATCTGGTGCTAAGTGTTTGTTTGCTAATCAATTAGGTAGGGATGTGTGTAAATGCTGATGTGTGGGAGAATGTAGCGAATGGAGAATTCAGGGTACTTGTGAACTAGGGGTTTGAGAAGCAGCATGGACAAAGGCATGGCCCGAAGGGGAATCCTTTGTATCCCTCCCTATATAAAGTGAGGGAGAACAGCGAGAGAGGAGAATAGCACCATGAGA
>JAFLJL010000936.1:87500-89316 GCA_018398815.1 Conus ventricosus
TGACTTCAGGACAAACAGATCATAGACAACTCCCAGAATGTTACCGTGACTTCAGGACAAACAGATCTAGCCCGCTCTTCAGGACGTAGGCCAGGTAGCGCACGGCAACTTACCGAAAACACGTGTCGATAGCAGGAACATTACAGCTTGCTTGCCTGTGTCTCAAAACACGTGTCGATAGCAGGAACATTACAGCTTGCTTGCCTGTGTCTCAAAACACGTGTCGATAGCAGGACCATTACAGCTTGCTTGCCTGTGTCTCAAACCACGTGTCGATAGCAGGACCATTACAGTTTGCTTGCCTGTGTCTCAAAACACGTGTCGATAGCAGGAACATTACAGCTTGTCTGCCTGTGTCTCAAAACACGTGTCGATAGCAGGAACATTACAGCTTGCCTGTGTCTCTTTGTGTGCTTGTGAAAGAACCCAGTCATGTGAAAGAACCCAGTCATTGAAAGAACCCAGTCATGTGAAAGAACCCAGTCATGTGAAAGAACCCAGTCAAGCAATAGGGATGACTCACATTTTCTGCCTTCCACGGTGGAAGCAAGGGTCATGGTTTCCTGGACTTCTGTGGCCAGCTGCCCCTCCACGCTCTGAATGTCGTCCTGGAGGTCGGTGAGGAACTGTTGTTTGATGACGTCAATGCTGTTCTCCAAATCGTCGATCTCTGCCTGCTGGTCTTGGTTCTTCTGTGCGATCTGTCAAAGATGGATAGGGTTGGTGCTATTCAGGGAACACTCTCGGTCTGTCAAAGATGGATAGGGTTGATGTTACTCAGGGAACACTCTCGATCTGTCAAAGATGTATAGGGTTGGTGTTAGTCAGGGAACACTCTCGGTCTGTCAAAGATGGGTAGGGTTGGTGTTACTCGGGGAACACTCTCTCGGTCTGTCAAAGATGGATAGGGTTGGTGTTAGTCAGGGAACACTCTCTCGGTCTGTCAAAGATGGATAGGGTTGGTGTTAGTCAGGGAACACTCTCGGTCTGTCAAAGATGGATAGGGTTGGTGTTACTCAGGGAACACTCTCTCGGTTGCTCGTGATCGAGAGCAGGCTCAAGTTGACGTACCTAATGACTGAGTTGAGTGCTAGTCAGGTCACCTTGATTAAATAGAGGACAATGTCAACTAACATGAACAGAACTCCGTTTCCAAAAGACCTGTCGACTCAGCACGAACCGCTATCCAGATAAACATACTTCACTGACAGGAGTCAGTATTCAGTAGATATTTAATTCATTCATTTAATTAATCTAGGCCAGTGTCCAGCACACATACTTCACTAACAGAGGTCAGTATTCAGACGACATATGTCACGGAGGTCAGCATCCGGCTGACATAGCCGTCAATATGCCGCAAACATACTTCTTGGATAAATATAACTATTGTGAGTATCCAGTAGACATACTTCATTGACATATCGAATCATCCAGCAAGTATACATTGTTAATGGATGTAAGCATCCAACAAGCATACACCATCAATAGCTGTAAGTATCTAAAAAGCATGCATCATTAATTAATAGATGTATGTATCTAACAAGCGTACATCATTATAGATGTAGGTATCTACCAAGCACACCTCTTGATAGATGTAAATATCCCACAATGCACTTCACTCATTCATTATATATATATATATATATATATATATATATATATATATATATATATAATATATATATAAAGAACAGCATTTACAATCCTGACTAACTTCGTCCTCACCAGTTTCAGGCGAAAGTGACCCAGAATGAAGGTTTTCCTGTTCTCTGACAAGTAAGACTTCAATAACGATTATCTACAAACTTTTCAGAGT
>JAFLJL010000937.1:0-67303 GCA_018398815.1 Conus ventricosus
TTTTTGGCCCTTTCTTTGGACTTTTAAGGCCCTCCAAATAGGAACTAAAAATAAAATAAAAACCCCTTTTGTCGGCAATAACAGAAAGTCGGAAAAAACGAAATAAATTCTGAGCCATATATTGCAAGCAGTAAAAAAACAAGATGACCCTCCAAGAATAAGTCATCCAATCCCGTGGTCCAAAGCCGAAGACCGTTGAAGACTCAGCAAAGCTCGCGGACTCTGTTCGCGAAGTCAAAAATAATGACCATGAATATGAAAAGACAGCGCTTGTTCTTGGATTAACTGGCCTAGGATTACTTGGTCTTTATCTTACTAAAATTAACCCAACTATTAAGAGAACTAATGTCCATAAGTGCTCGGCCATAAAGCCAACTACTTTGCTTGCAGTAGACAAAAGCCAGCTAACAATACCTCCTAATATACCGGTAAAGAGTCTATAGCTTTACCGGCTAATTTTTTTAATAATTCGCAAGATGATCAAGCTGTTTTTTTACCCATGATTTATTCAGGTGGAGGCGATGGTGGTGGAGGCACTGGACTTTGACCACCGCCGCCTGTAATAGCCAACACCAGTGTACTTATTGCAAATCCTAAGGCCGTTATAACGCTTGCTAATGTGACTCCTTGCTCTCTAAACGGGTGTTCTTATTCTTTCTGCTAGCGTTGGTCTTCATATAAAATTCTTTGGATAGTGCGCACAAGCGCGCACGTGCGCAGGCACACACAGGTATACACAACCGCAAATTTAAATTGTACTGACATCTTCATGGTGATATGCTTGTACACAGATACGTTTCTTTGTTGTCATTCTGTCGGCTGCTGCTGATTGTTCTTTTTTTTTTTTTTTTTTTGACAGCTTTCATCAGTCATTTTTCATTCTGATCAAGTTCCATTGTTGTTCGATATGTTCATGCAGTTCAATCTAATTTAAAGTTTCTATCCATTCAATATGTTTAAATGTCTTGTCTATGTTGAGACCTTTATTTTTTTTTCCAGGTGTTTTGTAACGATTCATTACGGTTTTGAATATATGAATGTTCATTGTCCAAATGGCATACTGAGTGGGTGTAGGCAGTTCAAATTAATGAAGATATTTAGTCAGTTATGTATGTATGACACTGAATATGGACTTTTGGGGGAAGTTGGATTGTTGTTGATCTCACTTATATATATGTGTGTGTATATATATGTGTGTATATGTGTATGTATATATATGTTATATATATATATTTTATATATATATATATGTATATGTATGTATATATATATATGTATATTTTATATATATATATATATATATATATATATGTTTGAAAGTTTGACAAAAGCAAATGTAGCTCATAGAGTAATGAACAAAAATGGGGATTTCAAAATTTGCACTTTTAATTGCAATGGCTTAAATGACATTAACAAGAGAAGAGATGTGTTTGATTATCTTCGCAAACGCAAGGCTAGCATATACTTTTTACAGGAAACACATTTAAAGGAAGCCAATGAAAACTATATAAGAGCTAATTGGGGGTTATAACTTGTGGTTAGCAGGTACTGAAACAAATAGAAATGGTTTTGGTATCCTATTTAATAATAATTTTGAATATAAATTGTATACAGTATTCAGGGATCCTGGGGTTGCTTCATTGTAATGGATATAGAGTTCTTAAATAAACGTATAACACTGGTCAATGTATATGGCCCAAGCAGTGGGGATAGCCCACAGTTCTTTGAGAGAATAGTACAAAAAATTGAGGAAATGGATAATGATTTCATTATTGCAGCTGGAGACTGGAATTGTGCCCTTGATCTCAAGACTGATGTGCGCAATTATTCAAGCGTTACCAACAGACCTAAAACACGGAAAAAAAATTCTTGACATAATAGCCACGTATGATTTAATTGATGTGTTCAGGAATTTTTATCCAATGAAAAGGCATACACATGGCGTAAATTTAACTCAATAAACAAGGCCGGTTTGATTATTTCCTGACTTCCCAGACACTCATATCAGAGATAAGAGACGCAACTGTAGATAGTGGCTACCGATCTGACCATTCTTTAGTTTCACTGGTGTTGAGAAAAGATCATTCAAAAGGGATAGACCGTTCTGGAAATTTAACAATACACTTCTCAAAGATGATAAATACATAGCAGAAATAAAACAGAAAATTTTGGAGGTAAAAAAACAATATGCGTTACCAGTTTATAATACTGAAGAACTTAGTAATGTTCCAAATAATGAATTACAATTTCAGATTAACGAACAATTGTTTTTCGAAGTGCTTTTGATGGAAATACGGGGCAAAACTATTGCCTATTCTTCACACAAAAGGAAAACTGAGAAAGAAAGGGAAAGTAATCTCACTAAAGAAATACAAGCCTTGGAGGGCAATGTAAGTGAAGATAACATACAAGTACTAGAAGAACTAAGAAATGAACTGCAGACACTAAGAAACAAAAAGATGGAAGGGATAGCTATACGAGCAAAAACTAGATGGTTAAAAGATGGTGAAAAAAACAGCAAATATTTTAGCAATTTGGAAAAAAGAAATTTTGTAAACAAATCGATGAGTTACCTCGACAAAGGCAATGGTGAAATAATATCAGACCAAGATACAATCTTGTCAGAGGTACAGACCTTTTACCACAATTTGTACAGTTGCAGAGAGGTTAATGATATTAACCTTAACCACCTTTTGCCAGATGCCCCAGCAATAACTTGTGATGCGAGAGAGAGCATTAAAAGGACCCCTCACATACAGTGAGGCTGCAAAAGCACTGAAAAAAATGCAAAATGACAAAAGTCCTGGGTCAGACGGATTCACTGTTGAATTCTTTAAGTTCTTTTTTGTAGACATTGGTCACTTTCTTGTCAGATCGGTTAATTCAGGCTACGACTGTGGGCAACTTTCAGTCTCACAAAAACAAGGAATTATGTGTGTTTACCTAAAGAGGAAAACCCAAACAATTTATAAAAAATTGGCGCCAATATCCCTGCTAAATGTCTCCTAAAAAAATAGCTTCCGCTTGCATATCTGCAAGATTACAAACAGTCTTGCCAAGCATTATAAATGTCTGTCAGAAGGGCTTTATCAAAGGTCGTTACATTGGAGAAAATATAAGATTGCTATACGATATAATGCTCTACACTGAAAAAATCACGCATTCCTGGTCTCTTAATGCTGATTGATTTTGAGAAAGCATTTGACAGTGTCTCTTGGGTCTTTATTGAAAAATGTTTGAATTTTTTTAATTTAGGACCTAGTATTGTTCAGTGGTTTCGAACATTGTATATGAAAAACCACATCGTGCGTTCTGGTAAATGGTCAGTATTCTGCCCGTTTTAAACTTGAAAGAGGTTTGTAGACAGGGGGACCGCTTTCTCCCTACTTTATATTTAATATGCGCAGAGATTTTATCACTGATGATTCGAAAAGTAAAGATGTTAAAGGCATTAGCATAAAAACACAGAATTTCTCCTGTCACAGTTTGCAGACGATACTTCTCTGCTACTTGATGGCTCTGAGCAGTCTCTGAAGGCAACTGTGGATATCCTTGATGAATATGCACAGATGTCAGGCTTGAAAATGAATAGTGATAAAACCCAACTAGTGTGGATTGGAAGTAAAAAAAAATAGTCAAATTCGATACTTCAGGGACAGGAACTTCCAATGGAATCCTGGTATCTTTAAGGTTCTTGGCATAAAATTTTCTACTAATACAGACCAAATTGTTGATTTAAATTACAGTCAGAAGCTTTCAGCCGTGCCCGGGAAAAACTTAAAACAATGGAAAAGAAGAAATCTGACTCCTTTTGGGAAAATCGCAATATTAAAAATGTTCATTCTTTCTCAGTTTACCTATCTGTTTCTTAATCTTCCGGACCCCCAAGCCAATTTCTGAAGGAAATAGAAACTGAAATGTTCCAGTTCTTATGGAATGGGAAACACAATAAAATAAAGAAATCAGTAATTTATCAAGAATATGAAAATGGAGGATTGAAAATGAGTAACATATTTATACTACTTGAGACACTGAAGATTAGCTGGTTAAGACGGTTAAATATTCCAGAATCAGAATTTTGTAGTTTCATATATACCTTGTATCCAGCCATGGAACAAATGGGAAAAAGCTCGGAGGTGAGTACTCTAACGTGTTACTCCAACGACTCGATAATCCATCTGGCTTGATGTTGTTAGACACTATAAAAAGTTCTGCTCAAAGTGTAAACCTTTAAATATAAAAAGAATTTCTGTCGGAATGTATTCATTACAATGTAAACATAATAAGGGACATAAGGTGATCTACAAAGAAAGAATGGATAGAAGCAGGCGTAACAAAAAATTTAAACCCTGTAATGGATGCAAATGGAAATTTTCTGTCCTTTAATGATTTTAAGGTAAAATACTCAAATGTTACAAACACTAATTTTTTAGCATATGAGGGAATCATCAGAGCTATTAGAAAATATCAAGAAATTCTCAATTACAGAGAAGACGTAGCACATGTTATTGATGAAGAAAATAAAGTATGGACCTTGATCCAGAAAGATAACAAAGTAGTTAAATCGATCTACTTGGTTCTAAAATTACACCAGCAGCAGTGATTAAGTGGGAACGTCTGTATACTGGACTCAAGTGGAAAGATATCTTTTTAAAACCTCTTAAAATTACTACAGATACTCAAAATGAGATGGTTCCAGTTCAGACTTGTACACCGTATTCTCCCCACACAAAAGTTTCTTCACATGTGTAAACTCACAGACTCCCCACAATGTAATTCTGTAACTCAGAAACGCAGACAATTCAGCACTTGTTTTGGAATTGCATTGTAATTCAAAATTTCTGGAATGACTTCGAATCCGTTTTATGGAATAAATGTCCCCATTCTCTAAGACTAATATTAAACGAACAACTAATTTTGTTTGGTTGTGCAGAAAATGTAATAACAGACAAGCCTTTAGATTTCATACTACTATTTGCCAAATTTTTCATCTATAAAAGCAAGCTACACAATTTGAACCCTACATTGCCTAGTTTCATCAATAGTTTAAATATAAGGGTAAGAACAGAAAAATATTTATCAGCAACTGTAGGGAAAAAACCCCTGAATTCGAGCTAACATGGAAAAAATATATGCCCTTTTTTTATGTAATTTAAGCCTTATGTGTGTAGACATCATGTTGCCAGAGCGGACGGTGTGGTGGGATAATCTCTCCATTGCAAAGTGAAATTGTCCATCCATAGGCTCACGTATTAAAAAAAAATGTTATGTTATGCCATTTGGCAACAGTTTCTATTATTACCTCCGTTTCATAATAGAGATGTTTCCCTCATCTGTCCATCACCTACTAAGTGTCTAATCACTACATGTAACTGTTTTAACGTGGTGACAGCCCTGATATGGCCCTTTGCGGTCGGCTGGGCTATAAGCAACATTATTTATCTTATCTTATGTAACTGTTTCTGAAACTATGTTTTTGTTTTCCTGTACATGCGTTTGTTTTTGTTTTTGGAAAAGTATTTTAAAAAAAAAAAAAAAAACAACACCCAGGTGTGTAGTGCCTTCTTAGACCTAGTGATTCATTACCACTAATGTCAGTATGTTGATCCAGCAGTATGGTGCACTGATACAGACAGTACTCTTGGTCATTTCCATGAACATTCTGGAAATGTCTGAAGTTTCAGAAAGGGGGAGAACTTGTGTTCACTTTTGTCAACAATCGTGCTTAGTGAAAGAGTGCCCTGGTTGTTTTCACCGCCTTTTTTCTCTCTTCCCAATTTTTCACTCTGCTCACAAAGAACAACTGAAGCAGGGCTCCATTGAAATGTTTGACTGGCAAAGCTTATCAGCATCGCTGGAGTACCAGTCATTTAGACAGATTTGAATGTAGAACACTGGTATGGTAAAGATGATTTTTTTTGGTATCTTTGTAAGCTCCACTCAGTCTTCCATGAGTAGGAGCCCTTGGAGTGAAGATCACTAGTGAGACTGGCTTTTTGAATGAATGATTATGGCGCTTAATCTTTGATAAGCCCTATGCGCTTACAAATACAGAACCAAGAAGAAGATAAGTAGTGCAATAAGTACCATGAACCTACAACAAGAGTGCATATTGACGCACTCATGCACACGCACAAACACACACACGATCCCACACACACAGTCTCACAATGAGACACACAACAGGATGCACGCACACACACACACATGCGTGCGTGTGCGCGCACACTCACACGTTGCAGAATTAATTTGATGGGGAAGGAGAAGAAAGAACTGCTATTGATAGGTGAAGAGGGTTGTTTCGTGAATCAACCCACTACGTCCCAGTCGTCGGTCAGCTTCGCCATCATTTTGCCTTGCAGCAGGAAAACCTATCGAGTTCTTGTTTTCCGTGTTAAAATCTTTTTGCGTTTTTAAGTATTGCCAAGTGCGTTTTTTTTTTCTTCCTTACAATTGTTTTGAAAATTTGGGCCATTTTCCCGGATAAGTAAATAGGTTTTTTTTCTTTTTTCTATCCTATCAATTCAGGATCTAAACATCATGACTAAAATGTCAGTGTTTTTTTTCCCGGGACGCCCCATTGTTCCCTCCGTTTTTTACAGGTGCAAGAGGGTTATAGTAGGTCCCCATCTATTATTCCTCAAAAGACCACCCGGGGGCCCGTCTTTAAGGTCAGTAGAAAGGGGAAAAAAAAAAACGGTTCCCTGAGCTCAACTTTGGACGGGGAAAAGTTTTCGCGGAGGGGAAATTGTTATGGAAAGCCGCCTTTTGGGACCGTTTTTCCCCGTCATTGGTTTAAACTGGAGCGGAATGAACTCCCATTTTTGCAAAATGGGTGTGTGTGTCACGTATGGGGCTGATTTTGTTGTACCATATAGATACGTTTTTTTAAATGTTAATTATTGTATCCCTATCTTTGAATGTGTACTTTTACTTGGGGCGCGGAAAGGTCAGTCAGCAAAAAGTTGATTTGATGTGAACGTTTCTGTTCAATGAACTTGGTTTCCTGTGTGCGGGTTATTTTTTTTAAACGCTTTTGCATGTTTGTTGGTATGTCCCACGAAAATTTTTTGGTTTAAAATTTTTCCCAGGATGCAAAAAAAAAAAAAAAAAAAAAAAAAAAAATTTTGGTAGTTTTCTCTTATTTGCTCACTTGAGTTTAAAAAGTTCTGGGTTTAGAGAAAACACTTCTGTCTTGCTGATCTTTTTTGTTAAAGTTTTTGTTTTTGGGGTTTATTTTTTTAAATCAGGCCTAAGTGGCGTCATCGCCTCAAGGTTTTTTTTTTTCTCTTTTTATATGCTCATTTTTCCCCCCGTTTTGCAAAATTGTTTTTTAAATTCGCCTCAAAAGGTTTAAAGATGTCAAGGGCCGCTATTTCTCGATGGGTAGTGGTGAGCGTGATAGTTTTTAATGTGTTTTTGGGAAAAAACTGGTTTTCTTTCTATTGCTTTTATTATTTCTCTGCCGATTGATTTAATTCTTTAAGTTCCATTTTTGTATTTGGTTAGTTTTTGGAGTTTTTGCAGTGTGTTTTGAATTTTTGAACCCCCTCCCATCAAATTTTTGGGTTAGTAATGCCAAGGCGATTTTGATCGCTCACACTGAGCCTTTGTCTAATTGTCTTTTTTTTAAAAACTTTGTGATCTGGTTTGTTTAAAGTGAACAAGTTGTCCTTGGTCGTCCTCACAAAAAAAGGGGTCATCTTTTACTTAAAAATCATTGGGGTTTAAAAATTCGGGGGTTTTGGAAAAAAATTTTGGTATAAGTCTGACCTTACTTTCTGTTAATTCACGCGCAAAGAGACCCCCCGAGCGATTGTTTAAAGGAGTCTTTCACTCATGTCGTCCCAAAGATCTAAAATCATAAATTTTCGCCTTAAATGCCTCCCCATTTTTTTAAAATAAAACTTTTTTATTTTGTTTTATAAAAAAATGTCGAAAAAAAAGGCCTTTTTTAAACCCCAAATAAAAACAAAAAAGACCCCCCTTGGGCGTGAAGGGAAATAAACGGAATTTATTGTTCCAAAAAACCCATTACTATGGCAGATCAAAATTCTTACGCAAATTTCCGCCCTGGGCGGATGAAGTGTTTGTGCCAGGCCGCACGTTTATTTTCAAATGTACTCGCTTCAACAACAGACCCAAACAGGCAGTTGCCCAAAAAAATTGGGGAGGGGAAATCTTTAAAGAAAATTTCTATAAAATTGAGGGGCAAAAAATATTTTCTTTACAAAATGCAGCATTTTTTAAAACCTTTTGTTATGGCAAAACCGGGGAAATGAAAGGGCGACTTGGTTTCAAGAACGAAAAGAAAAAGCCAAAAACTAGAATAGGCGCTGGAGTATAAGACGGAAAAAAAGTTGTGGAAAAAATTTTTGCGTTGGAAATCGTTTTTCCATCCCCTTTAAATTTTGAGTTTTTAAAAGCGAAATCCCCATACTTTAAAAGGAGCTTTAAAAGACAGATTTCAAATAAAATTTTTTAAAAATACAACGGTTATCAGTCATAGACCCCGAAGAAAGTACAGCATTTCTGCTTTCCGTTGAGTTTGAGTTTTTAGCAACCCTAATTTGCAGAGTGATTGAGCAAAAATATCAGTAAAAAATTAGCAATATATTACAAAAGGGTATTCATCATAAACAATCCCGAAGCGGGCGACGCTATTGAATTTTGTTTTAGTGTGCAGCAAGATCGTTTTTAAAAGGTATTTTATTGCTGTCAAAGAGAAGAACCGTTCAAAAGAGGAAGTAAAAATTTTTTTTAAACCCAAAAAATAAAAAAAGTACTTTTCCCGATTGAGGTAGCCCCTAACCAAATCTACCTGGGGGTTTAAAACCCTTTTCAGCATTTTGATGAAATAAAAAAAACTGTTTGGGGCGGGGGTGAGAAAATCCAACATTTCCCTGTTTTAAGTTTTAAACCTTACATGTTAGGCTTGTGATTATTTAAACAACGAAATACGGTTTTTTGGATTGCCCTAAGGTAACGAGGTAATCGTTGCAGGGGAAGGGGGGGGGGAATGTGGGACGAAAAAACATTAAAAATTGATAAGAAGAAAAGCCGTTTAAAAACCGTTAATTCTTTTTTTTTAATATATGATGCGCAGCTGAAATTTTAAAAAATAGCGTTTAAAAAGATGTAGTAACAAAAATTTTTTTTTTTTAAAAAAGCATGTCTGTTCGGGTTTTTACCCAAAAAGTCCCTCAGCCCCGCCAAAAGAGGTTTTAAAGCCCCAACTAAAAACCTTTGATTAACAAACATACACAAATGCACAAAAAAGGCAAGACCTTTAAAAAAACCCGCAAAACCAAAACAAAGGTATCTGCTGTTTTAATGCTGTACTTATGTTAATACTGAACTCAACTATAAGGCTCTATCAGCAGGAAGAGTTTTTGGTTTTTTGCAACGGGCATAGGCGCCCCCGACTTTACCTCTAGGAGGTTTGTCTTTGCTTCGGTCTGTGTTCATTAGCTGTAAGTGCGGCGGGAAAAAAATTTAAAAACAAACCCCAAAAGCACACGCTGGTTCAACAAATAACGGCTAAACTTAGTTCGTTAACTGCAATAAATAAAGCGCTTGTTGACTAAAAACATCAGGATGAAAAATTTTTAATCGTTTACAGGCCTTTTTGTGACAAAAAAAGACAAAGTTTGATCTTCAAAGAAAGGCGAGGAAAACTTTTTTCTAAACGCCAGAGCCGAGCGTAAAAAAGGATGCTTAAAAAAGTAAACGGACTTTAAAACCCTTGTTCTAAACGCCACAGTAAAAACCCAAAGGGGTGTTTTACTTTATTTATGAGTCCAAGCGAAAAAAGCCGTGATTTGATTCTGATTAATTATTTTTTTTTTTTTTTAAATAAAAATTTTGAGTTAAAAAAGAAAAAACATGGCTAATTTTAAATAAAGGGGAAAGCGTTTGTTGGGGAAATGTTGGGAGAGCGTTTAAAAGAGCACGTGATATTGATTTAGAAGTCATTGCCAGCAACGTGCGGGAAAGCTTTTGTAATGCTTTTCCAAATTTCCCAAGTAAATAAAAATGCCCCCCATTTAAAAGTAATGTTACTTTTTTAAATCGACTATATAAAATAAATGAAGAAAACTGGCTGGGTTAAACTAAACAACAGACTATTCTTTCTTAACGACTTAACCCGGGGTTGGGCAGACAAACTGCTTGCACTTTGACGCGGCCGCGAAGAAGCCAAATGAAGGCCCGGTTTGGTCAGAGGGCAAAGTTTAGGATTAGTTAAAAGGGCAAAGTATGCCCCGATTGGGGCAATCTTAATTCCACTCCCTCGAGATTTGGTAGCGAAAAGGCTTCAAAACAAAAAGAATCAGAACCAAGTTTTATGTGGTGTGTTCTCGCAAGGCTGCATTATATCCGCAAAAACGCAGGGAGTTTCTAACTATCGTCCTTCATCTGTTTTTACTTTAGTGGGGTGCCCTTTCCTGTTAGGTGCCCAATTGATCTTTTTGAAGAACAAAACAAACCCAATAACTGTTAATGATACACTGGGATGGGAAAAAAATCTCTGCGATTAAAGTGTCAAAAACCCCCCAACTTGCGAACCAAACAAAAATCTGTTACTTACTACTGATTTTTCACCAGGGGGGGCTACCGCATTACCCTTAATCAAACATGAGAAACCCTAATGCAGCAACTTCAAAAGAGGGCCCTAAACAAGAATTTGTGAAAAATGTTAAACAGAATTCCATCTTTTTAAACCCTTTAAAAAAAAAACACGTAGGGCCAGTTGACTGAATACAGAACTAATTACCCCCCAAAAGGGCAGTAAAGTTGTTTAAGAATGGAACGGATGCAAAATTCTCCAATGTTGTTTACGCAGCTTTGAGCCTTTTTGTTCCTTATAAAGGGCCAGCGCCACAAAAAACTTCGAAAAACGTTTTAAATGAGAAATCATCAAATTTGTTCATTTGTTTCATCTTTTGTCAGGTCGGATGGCTTTTATTAAAACCAAAATTTAAGGGCAAATGCCGCAGAATACTTTTTGAACGATGCAGCAAGGCGAAATGCTGTTCAAATCTAAATTATCTGAAATATAATGACACCTGAAGAAACAACAGTTCTGGGGCCCAACATTGTTGGATTTGGGGTTTTAGGTCTCTCATCAACCAGAGACCCCGACAGAAAGGGGCCCCATGATCACATTAGGGGAAAAAGTTCGGGAGCAGGCACGTAAATGCATCTTCACAAAGTTTGATCCAAAGACTGGAAGTCCCCACTTTTTTCAAAACTTGGGGGGTTACGACTTCATTTTAATGAAGCAGGGACGAGCCTTCGGGTGTCTGATTGCACGTCATCAGAAAAGTCAGGGGCTTTAATCTAAATAAAAATGTCTTTTTAGATCTATGAAACAGATGGGTCTTAGAGTCACTGGCTTGGCCTTAAAGTCCTGCCCATAAAAAATATTTTGCCCTCAACTCTTGTTAAAAGGGCTTTTACCTTTAGTCTGAACATTGGGAAAAGGTTTGACGAAGACCCACTTCCCCCAAAAGGCGCGTTCTTTTCTAGTTTAGGGGAAAAGGGACATCGTGACCTGATTCCAGCAGCTCAAGAGGGGTGGCAAAAAGTTAGAGTGTAAAACGATGGGGACTATCATTTAAATTTTGGGCTGATGTTGTTTGTTGGCGGAGTTTTTAAAATTGAAAGACCTGCAGAACAAAAGTTTGGATCCTGGCATTATATTTTGGCCCCCGGGATGAGCTGGCGCTTTCTTAAAAAGTTATGGAGTAAGTTTGATTTATTGTCTAACCTCCCAAATGTTCGTGTTTGAAAAGGATTGCGGGGGGGGAATTGTATGGGTCGCTCTTTGTAAACAAACAAAAAATCCCTAGTGATTATGATCAAGAAAAAGGTCTAACTATCTCATGTATTTAATGCAAAAAAAATCTGTATGGTTGGGCAATGGCGCAATCACTTCCATTACTTAACTTTAAAATGTCACGGGCGGCGACCGATAATATTCAAAAGCATTAAAAGTGGGGGGGGGCAGTTTAACGCCTGATCGGGGCCGGGTTTCATTCTAGAAGTTGATTTGAATACCCTCACGAAACCCATGACCTGCATATGACTATCCATTGCAGCAGGAGTCTAAAATGGATCCAAGAGACCCGCCAAAACTTGTCCTAACCTTCGAGGAAAAAAAAAAATTAGTTTGTCATTCAGACTCTGCAATTTTTTTAAAACATGGGTTGAATTTGACAGCGTTAAATCGCAAAATTGGCTTTTGTTTTCAAAAAAGTTCATGAAACCATACTCATGAGAACATGACTCAGAACAAATCCACGTGCTTCAAAAAAAGACTTTTTCAAGTTGATGAACACAGTTGTTTCGGAAAGACATGGAAAAATCCCCACAAGCGCAAAAATGTAGATTGGGCACCGAGAGAACGAAGCATTAAGTGACTTCTAAACCAAATTTCAGGATTTAGGTTCCCTGATCACCTTTTTGGCATAATGATGAAAAAAAAGAAATCAAATTTGGCAAACCTTTTTTATTGGGTTATGGTTTTAGAAAAATCAAAGCTTTTGATGTTAAATTTTTTATGCTACTTTTAAACCCTGTATCCTGAGCCCGAGTACTTTAAAAGATACAGATAGTTTTTTATAGATATCCCTACTGAAAACATCTATAAAAACATGGAAAAACCCAAGTGGCTAAAGGAATGCGGGATGGTATGAACTCTGATTACCCCAAAGATTCGCCTTTCATTCAAACCCTTAAAAAAGGTTTTGGAAAGAGAAGGATGAATTATCCGGGGGGGGTTTTAAGGAGTTTATTGGTTTAAGGTCGAAAATTCAGTATTTCGAGCCAGGAAAATCATTAAGAAAGCAAAGGAATTCTCGCAGCGTTTTGCAGTCAAAAAATATCACATGACAATCAAAAAAGTTTTTTGGGAATAAGCTTTTCTCATGACCGTAAAACACGATCTAATCTACTGAGATCAAAACCAAAAGTTGTAACAAAGAATCGTTGATAGAACAAACACAAAAGTGGTGTTTGTTAATCCCGGTTTTATATGCATCGGGCACGGAGGACCCCATAAACAGGGGGGGGTTTATTTTTTCACAAATTTTTTTATAAATCGATCATAGCTTCACCAATTTATTTTAAATCTTTTTCAGGGTTTTTTTGATGCGTTCGAATTTTTTTTTTTTATTTCAAGATATTCTTTTTTCCCCAAATTTGGGGGGGTTTTGTTGTAGGTGATCTGGATGTTTAATGCATTGATTAATCCCCGAAAATGTTTTCCCTTTAAAACTTTCACGCATGAAATGATTCCCCTATCATTTTCAAGGGCTCTTCTTACCATTTTTGTTTCGTTCTGCGCTTCTTTGACTTCCATTTTAAAAATCAAATAAATTTTCGTAAATTAAAAATAAGCAACTGGGGAATGTGTCTGGTGGATTATCTGCAGTTCTTCTCACAAAAGATTTTGAGGGCTGGGTTTTTTGTTTGTGTTTCCTAAATAATACCGGGGGATTATTTTTCATTCTTTTTATTTCATAGGATCAACACCCAAAAAGGATCTGTTTCCCCGTGCGGGGTCCCCCTTTTGCTTCCCCCGGGAAATAAAAGGGCCCTTTCTTTTAAACCAACGGGAAAATTTGCCCGGGTGAAGGGGTTCCTTTAACACATTTTTGTTTTTCTTTTGATTGCTTGTACTGGTTTTAGCCTTTAAAAACTTCTTATTCATGCGCGCAAAACTGAGGGGAGTCTTTGACCCTTCTGTGTTACGAGAATTGTAACCCGCTCCTGTGATATGGTAGGAAAAAACTTTTAGCTAACTGTTTGTTTGTTTTTAAAAAGCCCGTGTCTGTGAACTCCCGGAATGCCCTTTTAATGGTAAACCAGTTTTAACAAAAATTATTCATTCCTTTAATTCTTTTCCTCATCGACTTGAATCATGCGGGTAATTAGGGGCCCCCGTTGGTAATTTAGTTGTTGGAACAGCAACAGCGAAGCACTCTTTTTGTTTTGGTTTTCCCCATCTTTGTTCTGAAACTATGTCAATGACTGTAATGCGACTTAAATCTTTTTCGTTAATCGTAACAAGGGTAAAAATGAAGGCCTTTGGGGGGGGTCGGGTTCGGTTTTTGTTCCAAAAGTGTGGTCTTTTGTATTCGTTTGGGGCAGGTAAAAAAATTTGCCAAATCGCTTGTTTGATAACCTTCTTTTGCTGTTTGTTCACTGACTCCGCTGCTTGGTTAGTTTTTAAAATTTCTTTTATGCCCTTCCAAAAATCCCCTTGGCGAATATGATTTTGTTCATTTTTTTTTCAGCCAAAATTTTTTTGTCAAAAAAAATACACCCCGGTCATACCAAAGCAATAAAACCCTTTCTTGATCTTTGTTTTTTGATGGTTTAAAAAGTCACTGAATTTTGGGGGGGCAAAGTCTCGATGGTTTTCCTGTTTCTAGTAATTTTGTTTTATTGCTTGTCAACATCTTTAAAAAGTGTAAGCTGCATGGCCGTTTTTTTTAAAGTATCAAAATAAAATTAAATGCTCAATTCTTGCTTTTTATAGCGTCTTTGTGCTGCGGTATTGCTCACGCTTTTTTTATGTCTTTTTTTTTGCCTTTCATCCGCAGTTACTAAATCTAAATTTCTTCACAAAGAAGCGCATCACCCAGCGCCGCCCTTTTCATTACGGTGAAACCATTTTTTTAATTTATTTTTTTTACATATTTATATTTCCCGGGAATTATTTCCCGCTTTAAATGAAAATCTTTGTGCAAAAGAAGCGAAAAAATAGCAATTTCTTGCTGAACCTCAAAGTCTAGTTTGCCAAGTCTGTGGTTTAATTTTTAACAAACTTTTTTCCCAAAATTGAGTATCCCCACTTGGCTCCATAAAAGCGAAAGGTTACAGGTTTTGGGAACAGTTTTTTTGGTGTCTTTTTTTTTTAAAAAAATAATTATAAATTAATAAAAAAAAATGAACAGTGTGTCTATACAGCTACGGGGGAGCCTAAACCTTCCTGAATTATGTGACCAATTATGACCAGTATTATGCCCAAAAAGGAAAGGTTTTTCTTTGGCGCCTGTGGAAAAAACAAAACGTTCCTCGAAAATAATTTAGCTTGACGATTCAACAGTGTCGCCCCAAGCCCTTTTAAAATATCATAACGGGATGAAGCGCAGCTGGGGTCTAAATGGTGAAAGTGTGGGGCAAAAGGCTTAGTTTGTCCCTAAATAGTCGTAGTTTGCTCCCCTTTATTTTGAACAAGATTTACGTATGATTTTAACGCAAGACCAGTTTTAACAAAGTCATTAGAGTCCTAGGGTGTGATTTTTTCTATAGATTTGGGAAAATTGTTATGCCATTAATCTGGGATTAAAAACTTTTAATCATTAGTTTTTGTTTTCCCCCAAAATGACGAGCTGGAAATCCAGAACCAGAATCAGGAAAAATTGAATCAGGGGGAAAATAAACCCAAACCCGAAATCAGCCCCAATCAGAAAACACTGAAACCGGTGGGGGCCAGTGAAAAACATCCTCATCCCGGGCGGTTAAAGCGGAAAAAAAATTTGCAAGTGGAACAGACAAAAAAAAAATTAAAGTTCGAATTGACTCATAATGAAACATAACACCGCCCGCGCCAGAACAAGTTGATTAATGCCCCCTTAAAAAACCCAGTGATACAAGACTACACACCCAAAGTCTTCTGGTATTGAACTTAAAACGTTGCCCTTTTTGGCCCATTGCTGTGTTGGGGGGGAGTTTTTACGGTTTTAAATTTTATAAAAAAATGGCAACAAAAACAAAAGCATCAAAAAATCTGAACCGCTAAAAACAGAAAAAAAAAACAGCACGCCAAAAAACCCCCAAAAACAAGCTCATTTTGATCCTTTTTAAAAGTTTAAAATTTTAAAAACTTAATTTTTAAATTTTTTAAAAAAATGTCTGGCGTATTAAAAATGATGAAGTCAATAAATAAAAAAGGAGCAAAAAAGACATTTCCTGCCAAAAGTAACAATCGGTTGCTTAGGATGTAGAATTTCTTAAGATCTATGTGACCCATCTGCGCGAGAACGCCGAGCAAGTATTTCAGTGATGACGCGTTTTTTGGGGTGTGTGTACATATTAGACATCTTGTTTGACAAAAACCTAGTTGTATTTTTTTTTAATAAATTTTAAAAAAAATTGAAAAAAGCTGGTTGTACTTAGGGGAAAATTAGTTTTTGATCTTAGGTTAAATTTGGGAAGAACTTGAGGGTACTTGGGACGACTTCAGTTAGAACTTGAAGTGACTTGGGGGAACTTGGGGAGACTAAGGTGATTGAGGACAAATTTAGAAAAACTTAAAGTAAGAACTTGAGAATAACTTAGAAATGACTTGGGGGAACTTCAGTTAAGCTTGTGGGTGACTGAGTGTGCGTGCGTGGGTGGGGGGGGGGGGGGTGGGGGGACGTGCGTGGGTGTGTGCGCGCACCTTTGTTTTTTTAAAAAACGAATGTTCAGAATATTATATTATTATCGTAAAACAACCAAAACAACCCAAAAAACGCACACACGCACAAATTAAAAAAAAGGGAAGTGCTTGCTGGGGAAAGGGAAGGGTTTTATGGTTTGGGCTTTTGCGCCGTAAAAACCCCGGGTGCCCGGTCTCCCTGTTAAAGAAGATTATTCAAAACAGCCCCCAAGTGCATTTTAACAAAACTTGAATTAATAAACAAGACAGTTGAAAAAAGTCTTTTGTGGCGCCCAGGCAGCAAAAAGTTGAAGCGGACGTTGAAGCGAGCAGGAAACCAGTTTTCCCGCAATTATACAAAGTATGAAGTGCTTGGGGAAATTCAAGCAGCAAATTAAAAACCCGACCGCTCGCATGGCGGAAAAAAATAGATCTTACGTCAGTGGTAGGCCTGCAGTGGGCTTCCTGCGCGCACGTTGCAAAGCAGCCAAATTAAACAAACCCCGACCCTCCTGCATGAGCGGTATCTAAAAATAAATTTACGGGCGTGGGGGCTGCGTGGTCTTACAGTCGCGCGCACGTTTCTAAACGCCCACAACCCCCCTCTAAAAAAACCCCCACCCCGTAGGCGGGGGGGGGAGGGTGGGCCCTTTGTGGTCAATCGGGAAATCTGCCCATTTGGCCCAGTTTTTTGGGTGCTAGTAAAACTCCGCTGTGGAAAGGGTCAATTATCCGCATGCAGGTTCTAAAACGCATGTGATCATGCCAGAATGCTTTTAAAATTGGGGTTTGGGTTTTAGTATTTGGGTGGTTTTTCGTTGCTGTATAACCGTTGAAAAAAATCGCAAGTTTTTTGAAATTTTTTAATAGAATAGAAAAAAAATGCACTTTAAATTTGTTTCTTTCAGAGTTGCTCAAACCCGCAAATCTTCTTTCGATAGGACTCCCTTTTTGTTTTGGCTGTTTTTAAATTGTCTTTGCTTTTTTTAACCCAAAGCCCTAAAAAAAAAAAAAGGCCCGAGAAAAAGATTTTTTCACATCTTTCACTGGGGTAAACAAGCCCGGTGTAAAATGGGGCATTTTTTGCTTTCAAAAATTTTGGTTTTAAATGGTCGGGCGTCACAAAGCGTGTTTTCAAAATTTTTCAAAATCTTCCTGGGAGTTCCCTTTTTTGTTGAGGAAACAAAACAAAATGCTTCCTTTGGTTTGAGGGAGAAAAAGGCTCGCCCCTCAATTTCTTTGTCAAAACTTTGCCATGGCCCCAGTAAACAATGTTTTTTCCACAAGATCGGTTTGTTGTCAGAAAATTTTCCTTGCGGTCAAAACCCTTTACCCATTCTTGATAAAATTTTGTCACTTTTAGCCTGCGAAGGCATGAAATCACTTCCCCGACTCGCCATGTTTTTTAACACACCAATTCTCTCTGAAAAAGTTTTACGCCCCCGGTCGAATGAAAAAGGGGGGGGCGTGTTGGTGGGACAACACAAAGTGTCACGTGATTTAAGCTCGGGACTTGATTTTAAAAAGGGGGTTATGCGCAGTAACCATGACTAGAACTGGCAAGCCCGCCCCGTGGCTAATTACAAGCACCCACAGGAGCCGCACGAACCACTGTAACCTGATACGCCCTGCCACAATCCACGAACCCTGTAGGCCTGCGTGCACAGTGCACAGTGTCTCGGCCAAGCCATACATAATTTCTAGATTTAAGCAGGATTTTTTACTTTATGTTTGTTTAGTATGTTTGTTTGTAGATAATCGTTATTTTTTGGTTATTAAAGTCTTACTTGTTCAAAATCTGAAAAGTTTTGTAAATTAGTATGAAAATGGATAACCCTACACAGTATGTTTGTTTGTAGATAATCGTTATTTTTTGGTTATTGAAGTCTTACTTGTCAGAGAACTAATAAATGCCGCTTTTAGGCCACTTTCGTCCAAAAACTGGTTGATCACGAAAGTGAGTTAGAATTGGTAAAATGCTGTTCTCTAGGGGTGATACGATGTCTGTGAGAGACAGAGAAACATGAGAATATGAAGTCTGGTGTTTGATGCAGGTGTGGCATCAGTGAGTACTGGAATATTTATTTCCTGGTCTGGATTTTGTGGGCCAATGTTGTGTGAAGGCCGTGACTTTATGAAGTCTTGCGTGAGTTAGTTGCCTCTCAGCGGAAAGAGAGCTACATGTATAAAATCCGTTTATAAATTGTTTGATGTGATTTAGTAAAGTGTTTTTCCCTGAAGAGAGGGGGAGAAGAAAAACATTCGGTAGTGCGCCTTTTGGTTGATTGGAAAGATTGCGTGTGCGTATGGAGTAATGCTGTCATGAATGCGTGCGGGCAAAAGTGACAGTGTGACAGTGGTGACCCCGACTCCAGTTTCACCGACGTAGCTGCCGTTGTTTTGTTTCCCCTAGAAACAAAAAAAAAAAAGAAGAAAGATTTCTATTTGTACCTTCAGAGGAAGGATTTCTATTTGTGCCCTTGGGCCTGAGAAAAAAAAGATTTTGATTTGTACCCTCAAGGGTTTGAGGGAAGAAAAAGAAAAGAAATTAGTTAATTATTTTATTGTGTATAATATTTGCATTTGTTGTTTTTTTCTATTTTTATATGTGTTTCGTGTGGTTGACATTTCTTTTGGTTGCTCTACTCCGTTAAGGTTTTTTTTTTGGCAGGATTTTTTTTGACCCTTTCCCCCTCAGGACCGATAGCCTCAACCTCCTCTTGCTCGTACCTGGCAGCAAGGGGGCAGGGCGTTGAGGAGTCGCTGTCCTTCCCCTAGAGTATTAGATTTTGTTTTGTCCCCTTCCCCAGGACTGATAGCCCCAACCTCTTCCTGCGTTTAGCAGGGGGGCATGGCGTTGGGGAGTCGGTAGTCCTTCCCTTCTCGTAAATATCTATTTCTTTCCCTTTCCTATTGTTTCATTTTGATTTTTCCCCTTGCCCCTCAGAGTGTGGGATCGATTTCACCTCCGTCACTCAACTAGTGTAGGTGGTGGAGTTGATTACCGCTCAACCCAAATAAACATCTTTATCTTTTGATTATTTTTTTCTGGGTGTGGTGCGAGATTTTCTTTGAGTTTGGGTGAATGTGCATTTATTAATTGATTGTTTATTATTTTGCATTATTGCTGTAGTGTTGTGTATATTGTGAGTGATTTGTTTTTTCCCGTCTCCAGTTTCACAGGAGACAGTGACCACTAGGGTGCTGTCTGAGGGCTTCTTTTGCTTTTCTTGATTTCTTCTTACTGTTCCGGTCCTGTGTATCCTTTCATTTCCTTTTCAACCCCTTTTTCAAAATCTCTACACTTCTTTACAATAAGCGCCTATCTAGTTTTCTTTCAACATTTTCATCTTTTAGGTAGGATTTCCGCTAGTTTGTGTTTCTTCCCCTCTTTTTAATTGTTTGTGCTTCCATTTGTTTTGTAAATTTATATTCAATTTTTTGTATAAGGCGGTACATTTGTTTTGTAAATTCATTTGAAATTAAGTAAGAAAGAAAGACTGACAACAAGAACATTTAAGAACTAAAACTTATAAAGAATTTATTTCCAGAAAACTTTAGTATTGTGTTTTTTCCTTTCTTAGGAAAAACAGATTAGCATTGAACGTCATTTTTTTTTAAAATTCCAAATTGATAGCAGTTTGCAAATTACTTTTGGAAAAATACATTCCTTGGATTTGATATCTACCCTGTTTTAGTAAGCCGTTTTCTGTTTACACCGGAAATTGAATTCTTTATTTGTATATACTATAATTACGTTTTTGTGAAACATAAAACGCCATCATCTATCGCCTTATTTTTATTCATACTTAGAAATTGTTTTGTGTTTATATATGTTGACGGTTCATTATGGATGATTTTGATAAATATGTTCAGCAAGCGGAACGCTTGGGTTTTGATGGAGAAAAACTTACTAACTATGTGCAACAATGCATAGATAGGGCAGACAGGCTAAGAGAGAGAGAAGAAAATCAATGGAAACTAGAGAGAGAAGAAAATCAAAGGAAACTAGAGAGAGAAGAAAATCAAAGGAAACTAGAGAGAGAAGAAAATCAAAGGAAACTAGAAGTTGAAGAAAGGAGATTACAGAGGGAAGCTGAAGTTGACAAAGGGAAGCTGAAGTTGAAGAAAAAAGATTACAAAGGGAAGCTGAAGCTGAAGAAAAAAGACTACAGAGGGAAGCTGAGGCTGAAGAACGTCAATTTAAGTTGAGGCAGTTCGAACTAGAGACAGAGAACAGGAAAACACGGATTCTGGCTCACCCGGTCTCAACCAGTTTCGACCGGGCGAATCCAGAATCCGTGTTTTCCTGTTCTCTGATAAGTAAGACTTCAATAACCAAAAAATAACGACCCTACAAACAAACATACTGTGTAGGGTTATCCGTTTTTAATACTAATTTACTAAACTTTTCAGATTTCAGGTTTTGCTTAATCCTATGTTTTTCCTGATCATTTTCAATAACATCATTTTCACGCAAACATTCATCAAATGCATCTCTGTCTTTCATGTGAAATAAAACTACAGTCTTTAACTGTTCTCTAAAGTCTTTTAAAACCGAGTTATATTTTTGACATAAAATCCACACACTTATTCCAGCATGTCTTCCACTGAAAGCCAGTTTTGACAAAGTATTTCTTTTTTTAACTATGTCTCTTTCTGCCGAACAGTCATCTATAATAAATAGTGTCTGCGTTCCTTCAAACAGTCTATAAAAGTGTTCTAACACTCACTCAGTTTATTGCTAGGATTAACTAAATATATGTTATCATCTGTCCATATAAACCTTCTATCGTGATATGCTTTGTTCCATTTAAGTGTTGGACAGAAAACCACAATATGATCAAAATTATAACGATAAACTGTTTGTAACAGGTCGAGGATAAATATTGTTTTTCCACAACCAGTTTGTCCACAAATTAATGAACAATGAGGGGTTTTTGTCATAAAGTTTAACTGCTCCATAGTTTTATAACAGAACTTAATCTAATCCAGTTATTGTTTTTATCATGCTCTCTGTCAAAACGTGTTCAGTATAATAAAATCCTATAAGGTCTAAATGTGTAAGATTAATCCAATTTAGTTCTGTAAGATTGTTTCTATTTAGACTAATATTGATTTTGTTGCTTGTTGTTATGACCTTAATATCCTCACCATTGTTAAGAACGACGACGGTAACTTTAAGTTTTTCAACGTCTAAGTTTTGCCAGCTAATTAGAATTCCTTTTAGAAGGACGTCACTGACGCCCACAGCCCCATTCCTCTTTACATCTTTTAAGACAGAAATTTCAAATATCATTGTGAACGTGTCTCCTAATTTCATTTGTGGAATGAATTGTAATTTTGTAGAAGCATCTTTTAAAACCGTTTCTCTTCTGTGGAGGATGTACTGTTTATTCCCATACGGCTTTATTTCAATCTCTTTCCGACTATTGTCATCTGGCATAAGACTTACATGTAAAGGGCCAGAGTTGAATGCTTTTCTGAAACTTTTTTGACGGCTAAAAAATGTAAATGGGCTTATGAATTCAAATTTTATTTCCCATTCTAAATATGGTTTCTAAGTGCCATTTGAGGTCAGGTTTTCGAACTATTTTATATTCATACTGGCCAACATTATTTGCTTCTAGTTGCGTGTTGTTCTAGTTTAGGAACCTTTTGTTGTCCCCAAACCCTCTTGCGTTTATAATCACCATTTTAGTGTAGTCAAACCATACAAAGTGCCTATCTCACCTTCTGTTCAAAGTCTGTAAGTCTTAAAGGTTTTTTAAATTCTAAAGTTATACACTCACAGGCGCTAAGGTAACTCCGGATTCTTCTGGCCACGCGACATTTTTTAGTACAACTTATTTATTTTATTTCCAAGACAATGTGTAGGTTATCACATTTTACGACTTTCCTGTTTTGTCTGTGATCTTTATATTAAATGACCCAAACCCCTCCCACAAACTAATCTTTTAAACTGTAATTAGGGAATTGTATAATTTCATAATCGCAATATGCAGCTTTTCTGAGGGAAAAGAGCTTTTAAAAACAGTTGAGGGCCTTCATCATATAAGTTTTATCAGTGCTTAGCTCGCCCAAAATGAACATAGAGTAATGAATGTAATTAAAGATCGAGCGGATTTTTTCCCTAAAAAGTAGTTTTTTTCGGGTTCAACAATAAATTTTTTTAGTGTCCTGACTGTCAGCTTCAAAGCCTAACATTTTAGCTAGCTCTTTATCAAAAAAGTAATTTGTTCTTTAGGCTTGATGTTAACATTGTTTTTAGATTTGCATTGTTAAGTTTGAGAGTAATGTCTAAGTTACTCATTGCTTCTTTTAGTGAGCAAACCGTATTAAACCCATCAGGTATTGTTAATGGCTAAATTCGTTGCTTCCCCTTTCATATTTTTAATCTTATTATTCCCTTGGCTTCAGTTATATTAACCATACAACTTTGTAGAATATTTCATGGGGCGCGACCATTTGGTTCCGCAATCGTTATCAATAGCATGTTCTAAAGCGGAGGACGGTCTTGAGTTGTTATTGTTACAAACATTTTTTTAAACAAAATAAAAAATGAGTGCGTTCAAATATACTAAAGATGCAAAATATTCTGTTGGGCCGCACTACAATCTTAAAAATATAGCAATGATACTCTTGACATTGCTGTGACCAGCCCTGTGTTTTATTAAAAAGGTGAGTACCCCATTAGCCAAATATCTTAACCCTCCTATTAAAAAGCTACTCCCGAAAGTGGGGTTTTCAGTCACCCGATGCAGTTTTATCAGAACCAGTTAAACTTTGCCGTGTTTTGTGCATCAACTGGGTGTGGAGTGTGTATGCTAATCATTTAAATCACCCTGATCCTTTGGTGAGGTCAGTGTACGATTTCATTTTTTTACACCTTCAGAGTATTTTGACTGAACTGCGAGCGCCATTCCCAAATGACAAAACTTTTAAATTTCCATTCAGCAACAGAATGACATGAAGGCTTTTAAAAGAATCTGTAACGAATTCAATATTAATGTTAAGAAGACTTTAGACAAAAAGTCGGATTTTAAATCATGGCTTAGCACCCCTTATTATTGGGGCGTGCACAGAAGTATAACTATGACTGGATCCTCTTACACTCTTTCTCTTCAGGCACAGGTGTTCACCTTGGGTCCTAGAGCAAGAGCATAAAACAGCATGGACAACATTTATCTTAGACATATCTGAGGGCTTAACTAAAGCGGGAATAAAAACGAATAAACGACTCTATTCGTACTTAGTTTGGTGTTTGCTAGGTTCGCAAGCACAAGCGGATCGAGCATAACTGATTCTTTACTGGCCTTGTTGCACAAAAACAATACTTAGAAATTTAGAGGACCCCATTAATTTACAGTTGATTTCCCTTCAAGTATAAAAAGGTCCCAAAATGTTTTAAAAATACGCAAGATCGAAAGTAGACTTTGCTGTTGGCACTGGTTTATAACATGCTGCCTTCTGACCTCAGACTCCAGGTAGGAACAAATAATAAACTAAAAACAATGAAATCCTTGTAGCAGGTAATGAACAGAAGGTTGGGAAAACGATATAAATTCTGACCCAGTAATATTACAAACAATAAAAAAACACCAAGAATAAGTCATCCAACCCCCGAGGTTCAGCCCAAAGATGTTGAAGACGTGGACTTTGTTCGCAAATGACCTGAATATGAAAGACAGCACTTGTTTTGGATTAACGGGCTAGGATTACTTGGTCTTTATCTTACAAAATGGGTAACCCAACTATTAAGAGAACTAATGCCAAAAAGTGTCAGCCATAAACCCAACTATTTGCTTGCAGTAGACAAAGCCAGCAAATTTAAACTCCTACATATACCGGTTTAAGAGTCTATAGCTTTACCAGAATTTTTTTAATAAACTCGCAAGATGATCAAGCTGTTTTTTTACCATGATTTTTTCAGGAGATGGCGATGGAGGCACTAAACTTCCCCTCCACCACCGCCTGTAATAGCCATCACCAACGTACTTATTGCAAATCCTAAGGCAGTTATAACGCTTGCTAATGTGACTCCCTGCTTTTAAAACAGTGTTCTTTTTCGTTCTGCTAGCGTCGTGTCTTCATATAAAATTTTTTCGATTTTTCTCTTATTCTATTCACTTGAGTTCGTAATAGGTCTCGGTTAGTAGTCAGCACTTCTAGTCTTGCTGATCTTTCTTGCTCAAGATTTTTTAGTCTTTGGGCTATTCTTTCTTTAATATCACGCCACGATGCGGCGTCAGTCTCAGCGAGTTTTTCTTTTTCTTTTTTTATATGCCCATTTTAGTTCACCTAGTTTTGCTACATTGTTTGTTAATTCGCCTTTGATGGTTGTTAAAGTACGATCAAGGGCTAATAATTCTCTCATAGGTGTTTGCGGCGGATCGTGCATAGTATTTAATGCTGTTTTTTTCTTCAGTGAGTTTGCTACTGTTTTCTTACTTCGTCCATGTTTGAATTTAAAACTTCATGTGGCGTGTTTTGTATTTGGTTATCTGTTGGGAGTTTTTGTTGTGCGTTTTTAACTTTAGCAACTTTATCCGGACCTAATTTTGGTTCGTAAAAGCCAAGGCGATTCTGCTCGCTCACACGGAGCCTGTGTTTAATTGTAGTTATGCCTACAAACTTTGATGCGTCTCGTTTATCCGTAAGCGGGCACGTTTCCTTTGTCGTTTTAAAATACAAATGGTTACTTTTAGTTCAAAATCATCAGGGTATATAGTTTCGGGAGGTTCTAGTTCTAAACTTTGGTATAATTATCTGACCTTATCTTCTGTTAATTCACGCTTTTCTGCCCTTCTTCTAATTTATCCCGCAATGAGGAGCGTGAGCGGTGCTGTGTCAAAGGAGTCCTTTCATCCATGTCGGCGTCTCCAGGATCACTAATATCATAATCTTTTTTTCCCCCCAATTCCGCCATGTTTTTAAATAATTAACTTTTTATTTTGTTTTTATAAAATGTCCAAGTGTATGGCTCGATTCTTGACCCACATAGAAAGCTGAAAGAACCCCATGGCGTGAAGGGAAATAAACGGAATATTACTGTTCCAAATAATCCATCTACTATTGATGCGGATCAAATTCTTACTGTTAATTTCCAGACCTAGGAGCGGATGATTTGATTGTGCCAGGCTCTGCACGGCTTACTTTCAAAATAGAATCGCTTCAAAAACAGACCCAACCCGAACAGTTGTTCAGAATTTTGGGGGGGGCAATCGTTAAGAAAATTTCTATAAAACTTGAGGGGAAAGAGTATTTTCTTTAAAACAATGCAGACATATTTTTAACTATTCTGATCTATGGCTAACCGCGAATGAAAGGGAAGATCTTGGTTTCAAGGAATTGGTAATGAAAGAAGCACTAAAACTTAGAATAGGCGCCGAACTCGCCTCAGGTGTAAAGGCAGCAAAAAGGCTTTAGCTGTAAGTTATGCGTTTGGAAATCGCTTTTCCATACCCTTAGATTTTGGTTGTTAAAAGCGCATGCCCATATTACAAGGGGCATTTTAAAAAACAGATTGTCATACGAACTAAACTTTTAATGACTACAAACGTGTTATAGATATCAGACACCGAAGCAAAGTACAGCATTTCTGACATCTCGTTAGAGTTTGATGTTGTTAGCAACTCTAATTTAGCAAAGGCTGATTGGGCAACAATATGAGTCACAATTAGTAATATATTACGAAAACGTGCGTCATCATTCAACATATCCTAAAAGCAGGGCAGACGCTATATGGAATTTTAATCTTAGTGTCGAGTAAAATCGCTTAAAGGGATTTTATTGCTGTGTGAAGATGAAAGAACCATTTGCAAGAGCAAGTGAAAGTTTTTTATCCAAAAATAACGAAAGTACAATTTTTCGATTGATGGTAGTCCTAACCAAATCTATGCTAGCGGGCTTAGACTTATCTCATTTTGACGAAATAAGAAAATTGTTTGGGGGTGGGAGGGGTTGAAGTCCAACAGCAGACCTTGCGTCTAAAGATTACACCTTCACAGTGTTGGCATGATGATTATTTAACATCAAAATTTCGGTTTTGGATTGACCTAAGGGGCAACAGAGGATAATCAGTTGCATGGAAGTGGGAGAGATGTTAGAGACATAATAAACATTCAAATTGATAAAGAAAAAGAGGCTGTTAAACGCTTAATGTACATTTGTTTTTTTATATGATGCACAGCTAAATATGAAGTAACAGATTTAAAGATGTAGTATACTAAATTATTTTTTATTTAAAAAAAGCATGACTGTTCAAGTTTATCCAAATGTGCCTACAGCGCCAGAGTCGCCAAGAGAAGAGATAGTTTGAAACCCCCGGCATAAAAACCCTTTAGATTAACAAACATTACACAAATGCAACAAAAACTAGAGCAAGACCTTTCAAAATACAGCAAGCCAAACGAAGGTATTCTGCTTGTCACGGTCAAATGAACAACCAAGTTGTGGTCCAGGTTGTTTGGACTAAGCTCTAAATTTAAATATTCTGGGCGCCACGTAGCGGGCCCCTGGTTCGGATCCCGCCAATTAAGCATAGGGGAGGGCTCCCCAGAGGGCGGTCTGTCCGGCCAGACGGACTAAGCAGCTTTGACGACGGGCCCCGATGTCTAGCGAGACGAGTGTAGCGCCCGGGTCAGGCTCATTAGCCAATTTGTGGAACCAGCGCCATTGTTAGTCGGACGTCGCAGGTTAAAGCAGGAAAGGGAGAGGGGGAAGGTTTGTGCGTGGTGGGGGTGAAATCTAGCTAATCAAATTTAAAAGAACAATGACCCACAGAGAGTAAGGCGTGTAGGCATGACTGGCATGATTTGAACATCCAATGGAATTAGAGGGAGATAACTTCGGGGACGAGGCGGTTAAAAATTTCTGACCAATGGTATCGCCCTTTTGACAGATCGGAACGGGATAAGAAGGATGTGAGAGTGAGAGAATGGGGAACAAGAAGAGAACGAACAGAGAGACAGAGAGAGAGAGGTTGAGTGTAATCTTGAGGAGAGAAAAGCAGAGAGATGAGGGGAGGAGAGAAGAGAACCAAGTTGAGAGATTAGCATGAGATAGTCTGCAGAGGAAGGACTGAGGAGAGATGTGGAGAGAGAGAGAGTTGCTAACTAATGAAGAGGAAAGAAAGAAAGAAGAAAAAAGAAAGAAAAGCAACCATGTCCATTTGATAAGAGCGAACTAGGAGAGAGAGAGAGAGAGAGGCAATGCGTTAATGCAGGAAGAAAGAAAGGAGAACAGATCGATGTTGATAGTCACTGTTCTATCTTCACTGGGGTTCGACCTCATACTTGGCCAGCGCCACTTTCATCGGCAGTCCAACCTGACCGGTGCCAGCAGACCAAAACCAGTGCCGCAGTTGTGTCGTGCTTGTGAAAGTGACAGTGAAAAAGAAAAGAAAAGAAAAGAAAAGACAGTGATTCGTGAATAGTTAAGATCACCTGGCCAGGTAAAGTAGAAATTCTGTTTATACCCGGGTTAGTTAATGATGTTTAGATAAATGATTTTGTGAAGTTCAGGAAAGAGAGAATGTTTTATTTTGTTTGATTCCTATGCATTGATGTTTCGTTCTTGACATGTGTAGTAAGTTATAGACTTTACTAGTGGTTTGATGTGACGAATGCATGATATATGAAGAGATCGTAAGCAAGCTGTGAGTGTGTTTGGGCTGTGCGCTAGTCCTTCCTCCACTGACATCACCCGAGGTTGACAATTTATTGGCGAGCCTGCCAGGATATTCTGGCCCATTTATTATAATTGTTCAACTTCTCAGAGAGGAAGCGGGGTGGGATTCAAGTATTGTAATCTAAGACAAGGGGTTGTCTTACTGTATGTTCCCAAGATAGTTAAATACTAGGCTTGGCATTGCTTCCAAGATAGTTAATACTAGGCTTGGCATTTCAGCCCAGAGTACTTATTTCGCACAGATTGCCTATAATTCGCTCTCATAGTTGGGTCAGGCGCTGGGCGTCTTATAAAAACTAATTACGTTGTCCCAGGCTAATATTATCATTCATAGGATTGTGCTATCACGTCACTCGTGTCGGTAACCACCAGTTTGGCTGTCGTAGTTATAAAATCTTGTTCAAAAAAAAAAAAAAGATATAATGCGGAAGAAAAGAAACCCCTATTGAACAACTTGTGAGCGTCGCTCGTGATTTAGGCTATTCAGGAGATGAGTTGCGAGCATTCGTGAAAACCAACAAAAGATGGAAAGGAATGAACGCGCGGAAAAGACGACGTGTCGCATTGGAAAAGCAGAGCAGGAAAGGACTACAGCTAGCGCAGAGCAGGAAACAGAAAGATTAAGGATCAGGCTAATGATAATCAGCAACGCAGGAGACAGAAAGAATAAGGGAAGCGCAGGAAACAGAAGAATGAAGCAGGAAACAGAAAGACTAAGGGAAGCGCAGGAAACGAAAGACTAAGGGAAGCGCAGGAGACAGAAAGAATGAAGCAGGAAACAGAAAGATTAAAGGTTCAATTAGAGTTAGAGAAAGTGAGAATACAAAGGGAGACCACCGAGGATGGTAGCTCACTTTCCAGTGACTCTGTGCGCAGCTATGCTCCCTGACCCAAGTTGCCAAAATTCTCTGAAGGAACCGATTCGATTGATGCATACATCGTCGTTTCGAAACGTTTGCGACCAGTCAGGGTTGGCCTTCAGAAGAGTGGGCAGTCATTTTGTCAGCGTTATGACGGGTAAGGCATTACAGATTTTTACTGCGTTACCAGCAGAACAACAGTCTGATTTCGGCGCTGTGAAGGAATCGTTGATGAAAGGATTTGACTCACAGAGGAGGGGTTTCAGGAAGAAATTTCGTCCAGCTAAATTACAAGCAGGTGAGACGTTACACTCAGTTTGGTGCACGTTTGGATCACTATTTTGAGAAGTGGTTAGAGTTGAGCGGTACGAAGAAGGAGTTCGCTGAGTTGAAAGAGCTAGTTATGAAGGAACAGATTTGTCAGGTTGCGGCCTGAGTTAACATACATTTGAAAGAGAGACAGCCAGAGACAGCAGGAGAGTTGTTGAAGTTCGCAGAGGTGTATAGAGAGGCACGTTTGGGCACTAAGGTGCAGGAGAAAACAGGTGCTAGGCACAGGTGAGAAGAGTGCAGGAGACCAGGGGAGTTTCCTGCAAAGTCTGCAAACCCAGTGGTGGGCCAGAGGAAGGGCAAAGGGACATTAGGTGTTTCATTTGTCACAAGAAGGGACATGGTGGCGAGGGATTGTCGCATGAGGTTCCAGAAGGCAGCAGCCTTGCAAGAGGTGGATAAGGGTCGCCAGGGGAAACGACCTGCAGGGGAACCAAAAGGGATTCAGTCTGAAGAGGGTGGAGTGCGGCCTATGGCTAGCACTGGACAGCAGTCAGTGTCAGGGATGGAGGGCACTAGGCTGAGTGGTTCGTTACCAGTGGAAGAAGGTGGATTGGCCAGCAGAGGGTGAAAGTGTTACGAGACACTGGTTGTTCATGCGGTGTCGTACGAACAACGCTGGTCGAGAAAGGGGATTTGACAGGGCAAATCCAGACCTGTACTCTAATCGATGGCACTGTGAGGGAGTTTCCAGTTGCTAAGATAGAGTACGTACCCCTTACTTCTCAGGCGAGTTGTCTGCGTTGGTGATGGAAAACCCCTTCATGATTGATCATTGGAAATATTCCAGGTGCAAGGGATCCAGGGATCCTGAGTTGTTGACTGCTACAGGGGCAGCAGTTCAGACACGGAGCAAGAAGGAGGAAAAGGCTGTTAAACCGTTAGTTGTTCCAGGAAGGAAGTCGGGCATAGACGTGTCGCCTGATGAGTTTAGGGCTGCACAGGAACAAGACCCTTCGCCTCGTGAAGTCTTGGGAGTTGGCAAGAGGTGGAGAGAAACAGGAGGTTAGAGGAGGTGAGACAGAATTTCTTGTGAAAGGCGGGCTGTTGTACCGAGTGTTCACCAAGGGGAAGACAGGTAAGGTGACAACTCAGTTAGAGGTACCATGCATGTTATCGTGACACTGTCATGTCAGTGGGTCACGAGTCGCTCATGGGGGTCATCTCGGCACCAGCAAAACAGCTGACCGAATCTTTGATGACTTTCATTGGCCAGGAGCAATGGCAGACATCAAGCGTTTCTGCATGTCATGTGACGTGTGTCAAAGGTCAGCCAAAGAGGGGTGAAGAGGAAGGCCCCTCTTAAACAGCCTCCTTTAATTGCCCACACCATTCAGGAGAGTGGCTATTGATCTGATTGGCCCAATCTCGCCCTGTTCCAAAGGTGGGCACAGGTATGAGACACGTAAGGTTGCAAGGGAAAGTTTGCAGGAGGCTAGGGTCGGTCAGAAGAAGCAATATGACAGGAAGGTGAGGAAGCAATCCCTCAAGGTGGGAGATCAAGTCTGGTACTGCTTCCCACGGGTCACAACAAGCTGCTGATGCATTGGAAAGGACCATTCACCATCACTGAAAAGGTCGGTCGGGATTACCGAATTGATGTGAATGGGAAACTAAAACTTTTCCATGCGAATTTTCTCCGCAAATATATTCAGCGTGAGACTCAGCACATAGGCGCAGCAGCAATCATTGATGAGGTGAAGAGACCCAGCAGAAGAAGGGGAGATTTTGTTGCCTAAGTTTCCAGAAGAGTCATACAGGGATGTGTCACTGTATGAAGGGCTAGACAGTAGGAGTTCCTAGGTTTGTTGTCGGAGGCGACACAAAGCAGCCGGAAAGAGGAAAGGTGGAGAAGATGATGAATTCAGAGAGACCAAAGACCAAAACAGAAGTCAGGAGTCTGCTAGGTTTTATTGGCTTCTATAGGGAGTTTGTTCCAAACTTCGCAGCAATCACGAGTCCTCTCAGTGATTTGGTCAAGCAGGGAAACCGGCAGTGGTCGAGTGGTCAGACGCTGCAGAGCAAGCACTGCAGACGGTGTTGGAAAGACTAGGTTCCCGTCCCATCTTGAAGCTACCAGATATGTCCAAACCATTTTTGTTGCGGACAGATGCATCAGGTGGTGGGATAGGTGCAGTATTGTTGCAGGAGCATGAAGGGGTCGAGTTTCCTGTGAGGTATGCTAGCAGGAAGTTGACAAAGTGTGAAGAAGGGTACGCAACGGTAGAGAAGGAGTGTTTAGCCTCGTTGTGGGCCGTGCAGAAATTCCACAAATACTTGTATGGGAAAGAGTTCGTGATCGAGACGGATCATCAACCACTCAAATTCCTGCAGGAGGCGCAGTTGAAAAACAGCAGAGTGCTGCGGTGGGCAATGGCATTGCAGCCCTACAGGTACCGAGTGCAGTACATTCCCGGTCGACAGAATGTCGGAGCTGACTATTTAGAGCCGTGTAGTCTAGCAAGCTGCAACTCAGAGGAAGTCAGTCATATCCGGGGTGCTTTGTTGATAATATGTGTTGATGACAGTTATGTTGATTGGATATGGGTTCATTCCAGTTGGCTATGGTTCATATTTTTGTGTGAGATTTGTTCATGTAAATGTAGTTATGCTTGCGCATACAGTCGCTTGTGTAGTGATGCATTATTTGCAATAAGTGAGGATGGAGATTCCTCAGTGAAGTGTCATGGATCGTGATCATATTATATTGTGCTTTGCATAAGAATTGTGAAAAGAAGATATGGCAAATCCGCAGGTGGGGGGATTGCATAAGTGCGCACAGAGGTCGTTGTAAAAGGAATTGAAATAACGCAAGAGCGCACGTCAATGATAACTCATTGGAGTGGTATTCACTAATGATATATTTTATAATTTATAAACCGTTGGTTGTAAAGTATTTTTTTAAACTTTGCACGTGTAGCTGTGTGTCAGAAAATTCGGTTGTTGTTTTTTTGTACCGTGGTTTTGAGACGATGCGGTGCATAGTCTTTTGCAAGGGGGAAATTGTCACGGTCAAAAATAGAACAACCAAGTTGTGGTCCAGGTTGTTTGGACATAAGCTCTAATTCAATATTCTGGGCGCCACGTAGACGGGCCAATGGTTCGGATCCAGCCAATTAAGCATAGGGGAGAGGCTCCACAGAGACGGTCTGTCCGGCCAGACGGACTAAGCAGCTTTGACCGACGCCTCGATGTCTAGCGAGACGAGTCGTAGCGCCTGGCTCAGGCTCATCTAGCCAATTTGTGGAACCAGCGCCATTGTTAGTCGGACGTCGCAGGTTAAAGCAGGAAAGGGAGAGGGGGAAGGTAGTGCGTGGTGGGGGTGAAATCTAGCTAATCAATTAAATGACCAATTGACCACCACAGAGAGTAAGGCGTGTAGGCATGACTGGCATGATTTGAACATCCAATGGAATTAGAGGGAGATAACTTCGGGGACGAGGCGGTAAAAATACTGACCAATGGTACTCGCCTTTTTGACAGATCGGAACGGGATAAGAAGGATGTGAGAGTGAGAGAATGGGAGAACGAGAAGAGAACGAACAGAGAGACAGAGAGAGAGAGGTCTGAGTGTAATCTCTCTGAGGAGAGAAAAGCAGAGAGATGAGGGGAGGAGAGAAGAGAACCAAGTTGAGAGATTAGCATGAGATAGTCTGCAGAGGAAGGACTGAGGAGAGATGTGGAGAGAGAGAGAGTTGCTAACTAATGAAGAGGAAAAGAAAGAAAAGAAAAAAGAAAAGAAAAGCAACCATGTCCATTTGATAAGAGCAGACTAGGAGAGAGAGAGAGGAGGAGAGAGAGAGAGAGAGAGAGAGAGAGAGAGTGCAATGCGTTAATGCAGGAAGAAAGAAAGGAGAACAGATCGATGTTGATAGTCACTGTTCTATCTTCACTGGGGTTCGACCTCATACTTGGCCAGCGCCACTTTCATCGGCAGTCCAACCTGACCGGTGCCAGCAGACCAAAACCAGTGCCAGCAGTTGTGTCGTGCTTGTGAAAGTGACAGTGAAAAGAAAAAGAAAAGAAAAGAAAAGACAGTGATTCGTGAATAGTTAAGATCACCTGGCCAGGTAAAGTAGAAATCTGTTTATACCCGGGTTAGTTAATGATGTTTTAGATAAATGATTTTGTGAAGTTCAGGAAAGAGAGAATGTTTTATTTTGTTTGATTCCATATGCATTGATGTTTCGTTCTATGAACATGTGTAGTAAAGTTATAGACTTTACTAGTGGTTTGATGTGACGAATGCATGATATATGAAAGAGATCGTAAGCAAGCTGTGAGTGTGTTTGGGCTGTGCGCTAGTCCTTCCTCCACTGACATCACCCGAGGTTGACACTGCTGCCTTTAATGCTGTTACATATGTTAATACTGGAGCATCAACTATAAGCGCCGCATCAGCAGGAACGAGTGTTGGTCTCTTAGCAACGGGCATAGGCGTACCCGCAGCTTTACCTCTAGGCGGCTTGTCTTTAGCTCTTGGCCTATGTTCATTAGGTGTAGGTGCTGCTAGCAAAAAAAAAAAACTAAACTCCAAAAGCACACAGCTATGGTTCAACTAATAACAGCTAAACTGAGTTCCTTTAAGCTGATTATAAATAAAGCACTAGCTGACTCAAACATCACGGATGAAGATTTAATCGTTTTACAGGCCGATTTTGATGACTACAAAAGACAAAAGTTTGATCTTCAAAGAAAGGCGAGGGCAAGTTTTTCTCAACAGCCAGACCCCGAGCAGATAAAAAAGGAATGCTTAAAAAAAGTAAACGAAACATTAAACTCTGTTCTAAACAGCTCACATTAACAACGCCAAAGGGTGTTTTTATACTTTAGTTTATGAGTCCAAGCGCAAAAGACCATCGATATTGATTAATTTATTTTTTGATTTAAATAAATATTTTGAGTTAGAAAAGAAACTCAGCATGGATAAAATATATGAAGGACCGGACGAATTGTTTGAAGCAATGCAAGAAGATTTATCAAGAGCACTGAATGATATTGATTTAGAAGTCATTGATCCAGCAAGCGTACGGGCAAGTGTTGCTCATGCTATTTCTCAAGCTCCGGGTAAACTAACAATAGACCGCCAGTTAAAGTAATGTTAGCTGTTTTAATCGACTATGTAACAATAAATGAAGAAAATCTAGAAGTCTGGGTCTCGACTAAACAACAGACTATTCTTTCTCATAATGACTTAACACCTGGTTGGGCAACCAACTGCTTACACAGTTTGATGTAGCCGCCGAAGAAGCTAAAATGAGAGGCTCTGGTTGGTCAGAGGGCGAAGTCCTAGAGATCAGATTAAAACAGTCTAAGTATGCACGATTGTAGGCAGGGCTTACATTCACTACCCCCAGCATTAGTTGCAAAAAGAGCAGTTTTAAACATTTAAAGAATACAGAAGACAACAAATGTTTTATGTGGTGTGTTCTCGCAAGGCTGCATCACGCCCGCAAAACGCAGAGAGAGTGTCTAACTATCACCCTTACATTAATGATCTTAACTTCAGTGGAATATCCTTTCCTGTTAGCGTGGATTCCATTGATCAGTTTGAAGAACAAAACAAACCAATAAAATGTTAATGTATACACATGGGATGAGGAAACAAATCTACAGCCTATTAAAGTGTCCAAGAACAGTCCAACGATTGGCGAGCCAGACAAAAGCCATGTGGACTTACTTCTGTTGTTTTCGCCAGCAGGGCTACCGCATTACACATTAATACGAACAATGAGTAGATTATTGAGGTAACTTCAAAGCCAAAAAATAAACAAGAATTCTGTAGAAAATGTTTAACAAGAATTCCCATCCGATAAATCTGCAATCGAACATAAGAAACATTGTATCGGCCCAGTTGACTGTAATACAGAACTAATTACGCCCCACCCGGATCTAAAGTTAGTTTTAAGAACTGGAAACGGCTGCAAAATTCTCCATACGTAGTTTCGCAGACTTCGAGTCGCTTATTGTTCCTTATGAAGGGCCAGCGCCACAAAACTTCGAAAACAGTCTTAATGAGTAATCATCAGATTTGTTCATTTGCCTTCATTATTGTTAGGTCGGATGGCGCTCATTCAGCACCAGAATTATATAGAGGGCCAGATGCGGCTAGAAGATTTTGCAGCGCATGCAGCAAGTGCGTAATGATTGTTCTAATAATCTGAATTTATCTGAAATCAAGATGACGCTGAAGACCAACAACAGTATGGCTCAGCCACTCACTGTTGGATTTGTGGTTTAGAACTCAGTAAAGAAGCCAATCCAAAAGTAAGAGACCATGATCACATTAGTGGAAAGTTCAGAGGAGCAGCGCACAACAACTGCAATCTTCAATTAAAGTTTGAACCAAAGACATGGAAGCTGCCCATCTTCTTTCATAACTTGCGAGGTTACGACTCTCATCTTATAATGAAAGCAGTAACCGACTCCTTCAGGGTGTCATGCATTGCACAGTCATCAGAAAAGTACATGTGTTTCACTTTAAATAACATGTCTTTTTATGACTCTATGCAACACATGTGGGTTCATTAGAGTCGCTGGCTATGTCCTTAAAGTCCTGCCCAATAACGGAAGAATATTTTGACCAACTCTCGTTAGAAAGGGCGTTTACCTTATGAGTACATGAACAGTTGGGAAAGGTTTGACGAAGATACACTTCCGCCTAAAGGCGCGTTCTTTTCTAGTCTCAGAGAAAGGACATCAGTGATTCTGATTACCAGCATGCTCAAGATGCGTGGCAGAAGTTAGATTGTAAACGATGGGAGACTATCATGATGCATACTTGATGGCTGATGTATGTTTGTTGGCGGACGTCTTTGAAAATTATAGAAAGACCTGCATGAAACATTACAGCCTGGATCCCGCGCATTATATTTCTGCGCCTGGGATGAGCTGGGACGCTTTCTTAAAGTTTTACTGGAGTACAGATTGATTTATTGTCAGATTTACCAATGATTCAGATGATTGAAAACGGATTGCGGGGAGGAATTAGTATGGCATCGCATCATTACTGTAAAGCAAACAACAAATACCTAGATGATTATGATCCAAGTAAAAGGTCTAACTATCTTATGTATTTAGATGCAAACAATCTGTATGGATGGGCAATGGCGCAATCACTTCCATTACGCAACTTTAAAATGTACACAGGTACAAATAATATTCAAAAAGCATTAAAGTGGTTGGGCAGTTTGACGCCGGGTCAACAGCGCGGATACATTCTAGAAGTTGACTTAGAATATCCTCCTGAACTCCATGACCTGCATAATGACTATCCATTAGCAGCAGAAAGCCTAAAGATGAATCCAAGAGAGCCGCCTAAACTTGTGCCTAATCTTCGAGGCAAAAAAAATTATGTCTGCTATTACAGGCTTCTACAATTTTATTTAAGACACGGTTTGAAGTTGACAGCTGTTCATCGTATATTGCTTTTGATCAAGAACAGTTCATGAACCATACATCATGAAGAACACTGATCTCAGAACTAAATCCGCAGATGCTTCAGAAAAAGACTTTTTCAAGCTAATGAACAACAGCTGTTTCGGAAAGACTATGGAGAATCCGCACAAGCGCAAAGATGTTAGATTAGTTACCAAAGAGAACGAAGCAATTAAGCTGACTTCAAAACCTAATTATCAGGACTTCAGAAGATTTCATGATCAGCTTTTTGGCATAATGATGAAAAAAAGAAAGTCAAATTGGACAAACCTGTATTTATTGGGTTTACTGTTTTAGAATTATCAAAGGCTTTTGATGTTAGAATTTCTTTATGACTACTTCAAACCCTCGTATCCAGAGTCCAGAGTACTTTACACAGATACAGACAGTTTTGTTATAGATATCCCTACTGAAGACATCTATAAAGACATGGAAATAGAAGCAGCTAAAGGGCATGCGGGATGGTACGACACATCCGATTACCCTAAAGAGTCGCCTTTACATTCAATTACTAATAAGAAGGTTTTAGGAAAGATGAAGGATGAATTATCTGGAAAGGTGATTAAGGAGTTTGTTGGTTTAAGGTAAAAAATGTACAGTATTTCGAGCCAGGTGAAAACTATCAAAAAAGCAAAGGGAATATCCCGCAGTGTTGTGCAGTCGAGCATATCGCATGACAACTATAAAGAAGCATTGTTTGGCAATAAGACTTTTCATCATGACAACGTAAAACTACGATCTAATCTACATGAAATCAACACAACTGTTGTAACAAAGAAGTCATTAGATAGAACAAAACACAAAACGTGTGTTTGTTAATCCAGAGTTTTCATATGCATATGGACATTATAGAACCGTAAAATAATTAAAGCGGAACTGTGTCTGGCGGGATTATCTGTAGTTTCTCCTTCACAAAGATCTTTGGGGAGCTGGTTGTTTTGTTGCGTCAGTTTCTCGTAAATAATACACGGGCGGATTCATTTTTACAATTCTTTTTATTTCATACGGGTCAACGCTCCAAACTGGATCGGTTGCCCTGATGCGAGTGTCCCCTTCCGCTTCCCCGGTAAATAAAGGTACCTTACTTTCAATCCAAATGGTAATAGTTTGCTGGATGAAGACTCTCCTTCAGCAACATTTATTGTTTTTCTTTTGATTGCTTGTACTGGTTTTAGACCTTTAAATTCTTCATTATTCATTGCGCGCAAAACTGAGGGCAGTCTTCTAACCCATTCTGTGTTGCGAGAATTGTCAATCAGCTCTCTGTGATACTGGTAGGAAAAAAGTCTTTCAGATAACTGTTTGTTAAGTTTTCAACCAAAGCCTGTGATCTGTGAACTCCCGGAATGCCTCTTTTAATGGTAACTCTTGTTTTAACAATAATTGATTCACTTGGCCTTTAAATTCTTTTCCATCATCAACTTGAATCATGCGAGGTAAGTTAAGGACCTCGCTGGTATATCAGCTGTATAGCGACAGCAACAGCAGAAGCACTCTTTTGTGTTAATGGTTCCGCATCTTTGTATCTTGAAGCTATGTCAATGACTGTAAGTGCGTACTTAAATCTTTTTCGTCTAATCGTATCAGAGGGTAAATATAGAAGGTCCATTTGATGGGTGTCGTTTGGAGTTGTATTGACAAAGTGTGGTCTCTGTATTCGTCTAGGCGCAGGTAAATAAATTTGCCAAATCGCTTGTTTAGATAACCATTCTTTTGCTGTTTGTTCACTGACACCAGCTGCTTGGCTTAGCTTTTTGATTGCTGTGATTCCCCTTTCCCAAAATCCTTTTGGTGAATAATAGATTTTGTTCATTTTTTATTCAGCCAATATTATGCGCAACAAAATAGACAACAGTCATACCAACGACAATAAACGCGATTTCTTGCGTCTTTTGTTTTTCTGATGGTTTATAAAGTTGCTGAATTTTGGTGGGGGCAATGTCTCGATTGGTTTGCCGTTACTAGATAATACTCTTTTATTGCTTGATCAACATCTTTAAATGTGTAAGCTGCATGCCCCTGTTTTTTCAGTTTGTTATTAATAAATCTAATGCTCAATTCTCTGCTTTCATAGCGATCTTGTGCTGCAGCTAGTTGCTCCACAGCTTTGTTATGTCTTTTTCTCTCACCGTCATCCGCAGTTTACTAAACGCGTAATTACTTCCGCTAAAAGCAGCGATTCACACAGCGCCGCTATCATCATTACGAGTGAAGCCCTTTTTTATAAATGTATTTTTTTACATATTTATATTCTCTGGAATTATTCCTTGCTTAACTAGAAAATCTTTGTAGCGAAGCGAAGCTGTAATAATAGCGATTAGCTTTGCTGAATCCTCAAAGTCTTTGTTTGCCAAGATCTGCGGTTTTATTTTTAACAGGCTTTACCAAGCAACATTGGTTGGAAAAGTAGTTTTTTAAACTTTTGGCACGTGTCGCTGTGGTGACAGTAAAATTCGGTTGTTGTTTTTTTGTACCGAGGATTGATACGATGCGTGCATAGTCTTTTGGGCTAGAAATTGTCACGGTCAAAATATACAACCAAGTTGTGGTCCAGGTTGTTTTGGACATAAGCTTCTAATTCTAATATACTGGGCGCCACGTATGACGGGCCCCATGGTATCGGAATCCAGCATAAAGCATAGTGGGAGAGGCCCACAGAGAACGGTCCTGTCCGGCCATACGGACTAAGCGCTTTGACCGACGCCTCGATGTCTATCGAGACGATCGTAGCGCTAGGCTCAGGCTCCATCTACCAATTTGTGGACCCGCCATTGTTATTCCGGAGACGTCCGCAGTGTTAAAGCAGGAAAGGGAGAGGGGGAAGTTATGCGAGGTTTGGGGGTGAGAAAATCTAGCTAATCATTAATACCCACTTGACCACCACAGAGAGTAAGGCGTGTAGGCATGACTGCATGATTTGAACAGCAATGGAATTAGAGGGAGATAACTCGGGAGACAGTCGGTAAAAATACTGACCAATGGTACTGCGACCTTTTATGAGACAGATCGAACGGGCTAAGAAGGATGTGAGAGAGAGAAATGGGATAACGCGAAGAGACGAACAGAGAGACAAAGAGAGAGGTCTGATGTAAACTCTCTGAGGAGAGAAAATGCAGAGAGATGGAGGGGAGGAGAAAGAGAACCGAAGTTGAGAGATTAAGCATGAGATATCCCTGCAGAGGAAAGGACTGAGGAGAGATGTGGAGAGAGAGAGAGTTGCTAACTAATAAGAGGAAAAAGAAAGAAAAGAAAAAAGAAAAGAAAAAAGCCAACCATGTCCATTTGAATGAAGAGCAGACGAGGAGAGAGAGAGATGAGAGAGAGAGAGAGAGAGAGATGAGAGAGAGATGCAATGCGTTAATGCATGAATAAAAGAAAGGAGAACAGACACAGATTTGATATTCACTGTTTCTATCTTCTCTGGTGTTCGACCTCATACATGGCCAGACGCCACTTTCATCGGCAGTCCAAACCTGACCGGTGCCAAGCAGACCAAAACCAGTGCCCCAAGCTTTTGTCTGCTTGTGAAAGTGACAGTGAAAAGAAAAAGAAAAGAAAAGAAAAGACCGTGAATTCGTGACACAGTTTAAGACTCACCTGGCCATGTAAAGTAGAAATCTGTTTTAACCCGGTTAGTTAATGATGTTTTAGAATAAATGATTATTGGAAGTTCAGGAATGAGAGAATTTTTATTTTGTTGTATTCCATATGCAATTGATTTTCGTTCTATGAACATGTGTAGTAAAAGTTATAGACTTTACTATTGTTTGATGAGTACAATGCATGATATATGACAGAGATCGTAACAAGCTGAGAGTGGTGTTTGGGCTGTGCGCTGTCCATCCTTCCACTGACGATCACCTCCGAGTTGACACTGCTGGCCTGCTGCCTTTAAAGCTGTTACTTATGTTAATACTGGAGCATCAACTATTAAAGCGGCTCGCATCAGCAGGAACGAGTGTTGGTCTCCTAGCAACGGCATAGCGTACCCGCAGCTTTACCTCTAGGCGGCTTTCTTAGCTCTCTGTGGCCTATTTTTCATTACACAAGGTGCTGCTAGCAAAAAAATTAAACTAAACTTCCAAAAGCCACACGGTAGTCTATGGTTCAACTAATAACGAGCTAAACTGAGTTCCTTTAAGCTGATTATAAATCAAGCACTAGCTACTCAAACATCACTGATGAAGAATTTAATCGATTACAGGCCGATTTTGATGACTACAAAAGCAAAGTTTTGATCTTCAAAGAAAGGCGAGGCAAGTTTTTCTCAACAGGCCAGAACCCCGGCAGATAAAAAAAGGAAAAAAAAGTGCTTAAAAAAAGTAAATATCGAAACATTAAACCGGTCAAAACACTCCATTAACAACGCCAAAGGGTGGTTTATCCTTTAGTTTTATGAGTCCAGCGCAAAAAGGACCATCGATTATTGATTAATTATTTTTTTGATTTAAATAAAATATGTTATTTAGGAAAAAAACTCAGCATGATTAAATATAATGAAGGACCGGACGAATAGTTTGAAGCAATCAAGAAAGATTTATCAAGACACGAAATGATATTGATTTAGAAGTCATTGATCCAGAAAGCTACGGGCAAGTGTTGCTGCATTGCTATTATCCTCCAAGCTCCGGGTACACTTATCAATAGACCCGCCAGTATAAAGTATGTTAGCTGTTTTAAATCGACAATGTAAACAATAAATGAAGAAAATCATAGCAGTCTGGGTCACGACAAAACAACAGACTATTCTTTCTCATAAGGACTTAACACCTGGTTGGGCAGACCAACTGCTTTACACAGTTTGAATGTAGTCGCTCGAGAAGCTAACATGAAGGCTCTGGTTGTCAGACGGGGCGCAGTCCTAGAGATCAGATAAAACAGTCTAAGTATGCACCCGATGTAGGCAGTGCTTACATTCCACTACCGTTCCAGCATAGTTGCAAAAAGAGGAATTTTAAAACAAAAGAAATACAGAAGCCACAACAAATGCATTTATGTGGTGTGTTCTCGCCAGCTGCATCACGCCCGCAAAAAACGCATAGAGAGTGTCTAACTATCACCCTTACATTAATGATCTTAACTTCAGTGGAATATCCTTGTTTCCTGTTTAGCGTGGATTCCATTGATCAGTTTGAAGAACAAAACAAATCCAATAACGTTAATGATACACTTGAGAGGAGGAAACAAATCTACAGCCAATTAAAGTTGTCCAAGAACAGTTCCAAGCGATTGTCTAGCCAGAACAAAAGCCATGTGACTGTACTTCTGTTGTTCGCCATCAGGGCTAACCGCATTACACATTAATACGAACAATGAGTAGATTATTGAGGTAACTTCAAAGCAAAAAAATAAACAAGAATTCTGTAGAAAATGTTTAACAAGATTTCAATCCGATAAATCTCAATCGCACATAAGTAAACCTTGTATCGCCCATTTGACTGTAATACAGAACTAATTACGCCCCCACCCGATCTAAAGTTAGTTTTAAGAAACTGAAACGCCTTGCAAAATTCTCCATACGTAGTTTACGCAACTTCGAGTCCTTAATGATTCCTTATGAAGGCCATGCGCCACAAAAACTTCGAAAAACAGTCTTAATGAGTAATCATGCAGATTTGTTCATTTGCCTTCATTATTGTTAGTGTCCGGATGGGGTTCGCTCATTCAGCACGCAGAATTATATAGAGGGCCAGATCCGGCTAGAAGATTTTTGCAGGCGCATGCTAGGCAAGTGCGGTAATGATTGTTTGCTAGAAACTCTGAATATCTGAAATGCAAGGGATGACGCCCTGAAGACCAACACAGTAGGCTCAGCCACTCACTGGTGGATATAGTGGTTTAGACCATCAGTAAAGATGCCAATCCAAAAGTAAGAGACGCATGATCACATTAGTGAAAGTTCAGAGAAGCACGAACAACAACTGCGAATCTTCAATTAAAGTTTGAACCACAGACATTGAAGTACCGCCCATCTTCTTTCATAACTTGCGTAGGTTACGACTCACATCTTATAAGAAAGCAGTAACCGACTCCTTCAGGGTGTCATGCATTGCACAGATCATCAAAAAGTACAATTCGTGTTTTCACTTTAAATAAACATTCCATTTTATGACTCTATGCAACACAATATGGGTTTCATTAGATAGTCGCGGTCCTATGGCCTAAAGACCAGCCCAGAAAACGGAAGAATATTTGACCCAACGCTCGTTAGAAAGTGGCGTTTACCTCTTATGATACAATGAACAGTTGGGAAAGGTTTGACGAAGATACACTTCCGCCTAAAGGCGCGTTCTTTTCAGTCTCAAGAAAGACATCAAGTGATTCCGTGATTACCAGCATGCTCAGATGCGGTGGCAGAAGTTAGATTTGTAAAACGCGGGAGACAATTCATGACGCATACATTATGGCTGATGTAATTTTGTTGGCGGACGTCTTTGACATTATAGAAAGGACCTGCAGAAACACACACCTGGATCCCGCGCATTATATTTTCGCGCCTGGATTGAGCTGGGACGCTTTTCTTAAAGTTTACTGAGTACAGATTGATTTTATGTCAGATTTAAACCAATTATTCAGATTGATTGAAAACGGATTGCGGGAGGAATGAGATGGCATCCAATCATTCCTGTAAAGCAAACAACAAATACCTAGATGATTATGAATCCAAGTAAAAGGTCTAACTATCTATGTAATTAGATGCAAACAATGCTGTATGGATGGGCAATGGCGCAATCACTTCCCATTACGCAACTTTAAAATGTACACAGGTACTAAATAATGATTTTTCAGAAAGCAGGTGGAGATGAGTGGAGAGTGTATGGGTCGGGGCCGGGTCAACAGCGCGATACATTCTAGAAGTTGACTAGAATAATCCTCCTGTACGCCGAGACTCAGCTATGACTATCCATTAGCAGCAGAAAGCCTAAAGATGAATTCCAAGAAGCCGACTAAACTGTGCCTAATCTCGAGGCAAAAAAAATTAATGTCTTGCTATTACAGGCTTCTACAATTATTATTTAAGAGTGCACGTTTGAAGTGACATCGCTTGTTCAGCGTATAATGCTTTTGATCGAAGTAACATTCATGAAACCATACATCTTGAAGAACAACTGTATCTCAGAACTAAATCCGCAGATGCTGCAGAAAAAGACTTTTTCAACAAGCTACTGAACAACAGCCTGTTTCCGGAAAGACTATGGAGAATCCGCACAAGCGCAAGAGGTTAGATTAGTTACCAAAAGAACGAAGCAATTAATCTGACTTCAAACCTAATTATCAGGACTTCAGTAAGATTTCAAGATCAGCTTTTTTGCATAAAGAATGAAAAAAAAAAAGTCAAATTGGACAAACCTGTATTTATTGGTTTACACTGTTTTAGAATTAATCAAAGCTTTTGGATGTTAGAATTTCTTTATGACTACTTCAAACCCGCGTATCCAGAGTCCGAGTACTTTACACAGATACAGACAGTTGTTATAGATTTCCCTAATGAAGACATCTATATGATACAATTGAGAATAGAAGCAGCTAAAGGGCAATGGCGGGATGGAGCGACATAGGCACACGTCCGATTATAACCCACAATGATCGCCTTTACATTCAATTACTTAATAGAAGTTTTAGAATGATGAAGATGACTTAGCTGAAAGGTGATAAGGAGTTTGTTGGTTTAAGTAAAAAATATTACAGTATTTCGAGCCAGGTGAAAACTATCAAAAAAAGCAAAGGGAATATCCCAGTGTGTGGCAGTCGCGGCATATCGCATGACAACTAAAAAGAAGCATTGTTTGGCAATAAGACTTTTCATCATTACAACGTAAAACTACGATCTAATCTACATGAAATCCACACAACTGCTGTATCAAATAAGTCATATATAGAACAAACACAAAACGGTGTTTTTAATCCAGAGAGTTCATATGGCCCATAAGTACATTATAGAACCGTAAAATAATTAAAGCGGAACTTGTGTCTGGCGAGGGATTATCTTAGTTTCTCCTTCACAGAAAGATCTTTGGGAGCTGTAGTTTTCTGTGGCGTCAGTTTTCTCGTAAATAATACACGGGGGATTCATTTTTTACAATTCTTTTATTTCATAAGGGTCAAAGCTCCAAACTGGATCGGTTGCCCTGATGCGAGTGTCCCTTTCCGATTCCCCGGTAAATAAATGTACCTTACTTTCAATCCAAATGGTAATAGTTTTTGCTGATAAGACTCCTCCTTCAGCAACATAATTGTTTTATCTTTTGTTGCTTGTTACTTTTTCTCTGGGTTTTAGACCTTTAAATTCTATCATTATTCTTCATTGCAGGCAGGACCTGAGGGGGCGTGGGATACGAACCCATAGCTGTGGTTGCGAGAATTGTCAATCATCTCTCTGTGATACTGGTATAAAAAAGTCTTTCAGATAACTGTTTGTTAACGTTTTCACCAATGAGCCTGAGATCTGTGAACGTCCCGGAATGCCCTCTTTATTTAATTGTAACATCTATGTTTGTAACATAATTGATTCACTTGGCCTGTTAAATTCTTTTCCATCATCAACTTGACTCATGCGAGATAAGTTAAAGTACCATGACGCGGTAATATCACTGTATAGGCGACCGCAACAGCAGAAGCACTCTTTTGTGTTAATGGTTCCGCATCTTTGTATCTTGAAGCTATGTCCATGACTGTAAGTGCGTAAACTTAAATATCTTTTATTCTTTCGTCTAACTAATCGTAATCAGATGGGTAAATATAGAAGGTCCTTTGAATTTGGGTGTCGATTGGAGATGTATTGACAAATGTGGTATCTCTGTTTCTTCTAGGGCGCAGGTAAATAAATTTGCCAAATCGCTTTTTTAGATAACCATTCTTTTGCTGATGTTCACTACCCCGCAGCTGCTTGGCCTCGCGTTTTTTGATTGCCTGTGATTCCCTTCCATATCCATCCTTTTGGTAGAATAATAGATTTTTGTTCACTTTTTAATATCATCCAATATTAGCGCCAACAAAATAGAGTCAACATGATCCATACCAACGACAATAAACTCGGCGATTTTTCTTTGCGTCTTTTGTTTTACAGATGGTTGATATAAAAAAGTTGCTGAATTTTGGGTTGGAGGCAATGGTCTGCGAATGTGTTTGCCCGTACTAATTAATACTCTTTTATTGCTTTGATGTCGAAGGGGCGGGGGATCACTTAAATGTGTAAGCTGCATGCCCCCTGTTTTTTCAGTTTGTATTTATTAATAAATCTAAGCCGGCACAATTCATCTCTGCTTTTTCATACGATCTTGTGCTGCAGCAAGTTCCTCCACGAGCTTTGTTATGGGTCTTTTCTCTTCACCGTCATCGGGGAGCTATTTTACTAACGCGTAATTACCTACTTCGCTAAAAACCCAAGCGCAGTCACCACAGCGCCGCCCAACACAGTACGAGTGAAGGCCAAATTTTTTAATAAATGTATTTTTTTACATATTTATATCTCTGGAAATATTCCTGCAAAAAAACAAGATAGCATCTTTCGTAGCGAGCGCAGCAGTAAAAGCTATCGAGTTACTTTGCTGAATCCCTCAAAGTCAGTTATGGCCAAGATCTGCTGGTTTATATTATAACAGAGGCTTAACCACCATTGTGTAAACCTACACTTAGGCCACCAATAACAGCAGCAGAATGGTATACAAGGTAGCGACAGTTATTTATTTCAGGTGCATCATTTAATAAAAACAACTAAATTATAAAAATAAAAAAAACATGAACAGCGGATGAACAAGCTGGACAGCTACAGGGTGGGGGCCTAAAACCATAACCTGCACTTACAAAAGAAGAATTGATGATCAGGCTATTAAGCCCAAAACGGAAAGGTGTATACTTTGGCAGTCATGTGGGGAAAAGAACAAAACAGTTCCACGGAACTGAATCCGCATAGAATCATATTCTAACAGATGTCCGCCTGCAAAGACATTATCAAGTTATCATAACAGGATATTAAGCGCAGCTGGGGGTCTAGAATGGTGACAAGCGTTGAGGCAAAAAACCTGTATCTTATATTAGTACACAACCTAGTCAGACCGATTTGGCCTCCGATTGATTCAGAACAAGAACTTACGACATGTATTTAACGCAAGATCCAGTTATACAAAGTCCCAATTAGAGTCTCTAAATTCTGTGATTAATTTATATAATTTTTTTTTTTTCAAACTTATTTAAATTCATGTTTTTTTTTAAACATAAACACCAGAGGACAAACATTAAGAAAGAATAGTCACAAGGAAAACACACAACTGATACTCATAATATTGATGATAGTAATAATCGTATAAAAGGAAAATAACATGAACAATGCAATAATAAACACAGGCAGCCCAAAGTCAATTATGCAGTTAAGGTGGGCCATTTAAGGGGCAAATTAATTTAGTGAGTAGAAATTGACAGCAAGCAATACCAGGTAAATGATGGAAGCAATATTGCTTGTGCAACATGTTTAGGTGAACGGGTTTGCCTTCAACATTATATATATAGATACTGAATAAATCCACGGTTACGAATGGCGTACACAGCATATACATACAGTGAGAGTGCCACAACCACCACACAGCCACACACACACACCCACACAGACATACACACACGACACGAGTAGTACACCACACACACCGTATACACGACACGAGAGGTCAAAGGCTCCTGATAATGTTACTAACGACAGTATGACTTGGAAGATTTTATCCCCCTCCCGATCCTCCGCCCCGTCTCTCGATTATATATCAGGAAGCTATTTGAAACTACTAGGACCTCAGTCTACGAAAGTAAGCAATGGTTTATAGGGAGCCATTTATTTTCAAAATAAATTCGTTATGACAAGAATTTTTGCGTGCCTATGTATTCTTCAGTTTATAACTGTGGTTCATTTGTTCAAAAAAAACCTGAAGTAACTGTGAGATTTTATTGCCTTTTACCATTGGTAACAGGATATTGCTTCCACAAATACTAAAATGAAGTATAAAAGATGTCGTCAATAGATATATTTTTAAACACAAGCCAAGAAAGCCAGTGGTGCAGTTATCCTAAGATTGTTACACAGGTTTTACATATATCATATCACCAAATTGGTGAATGTCTGCCAAAACTGTTGGGACTTTTATCGCTCTGGGATGCGCCCAAAACATATTTTCTAATGCAGGTCCCTCAATCGTATCACAAAAATCACATTGTCATTACGTTACTACTCTACACTACACCCAAGTCTTTTCAAAATCTCATTTGTTCGCTACACACACACACACAGTACAATCTTCAGTTAGGAGCGCATTTAGTTTTTTACATCATGATCTTTTATGGACATATAGGAAGACTTTTTTTCCAATCATCTTTCAGTGGTTTAGTTTTTCCTTCCCATTTGCAACAATTTGGTCGATTTAAAGATCTTGAATAAAAAAAAAATAATTTATCAAGGTAACAGCTTCGAACCTTTGATTGCAGTATGTCAGTATTTAAAGCATTATAGAAATGTTTAAGTATTTATCATCACTTACATCTTATACCTGTGTTTACTATATACTCAATTTTATTGCGGATTTACATCCAGCAAAATGGTCAAAAAATTAACATTTATATTATGATTATGTTTAAACTTCTTCATACCGCATGAATGTCCCATGTTTCCACATAAAAAGTCCTATGCCAAATACCACCCCTGTTAATAATCCAAGTCCACACGTCCTTGCCTCCACACATTAACTATTTTCCCCCCCTATTTTGATTCTAAGACGGTAAGGTATAGATAAATGATTGGGTCTGCAAGAGTTCCCTCCGAGTTCTAGGTTCAGATTTGTAAAACAATAACTCTGTATGAGCATTAAAACATCCTGTCTCAGAAGAGCTATTTGATTCATGAAAAGATGGACACGATTTCTGTCCTTACTTTGTTAAGTTCGCATAGTAAAATTGGGACATGTTGACTCACACATACAGTAAGTCTTTCCACTTATGATCTGTTATCATTGACTCTTTGGAGCAAGTCAATTTATTAATGAGAAGCCAAAGATGTTCAATTCTGGCATTCCAGACCACACAACCATTGTTATAACCCTTTTGTGGCTGTTTTTCCTACTTAATTAATCGTGTTTTTTATTCCATACAAATCAATAGCACAAATGTGGGGTGGGGGCTGTGGGAACTGGAAAGAATAATGTCAGGTGGGTTGGGCAACACAATCCACCAAATATGTAGAGGCTTTGCAGAAGAAGTAGTTCAAGAACTGCTACTCTTCCCAGAGGTGTTATTTGTCTTTTAACCCAGACAACCTGAATAAGTGTATTACCATCTGGCTAGTTTTTTTTTTCTGCATAGTTCATCTCTACTGGCACATTTTTTAAAAAAAATCAGTTGTAAACCATATACCTAAAAAATTGGAATTTGGTGGGTTTTCCAGCCCTGATATCTATGATGTTGTCCTAAAGTCGAAACAGAGGATTTTTACTAACTTCCCACCAAGATTGCACTTGATTTTTCATATTCATTGTAAACCGATGAGAATTTTTGGCGGTCCAAAGTATACCAGTACCTTTAATACAGAGTTTCACATACTTTTTGTCACCTGATAAAAAAACTCTGTATCATCTGCATACTGAGTAGAAGTTTTTTATTTTCAGTTGATAATTATCATCTATTCCACCTAAAACTTTACTATCACGAATCATATACCAGATATATCAAAGAGTAGATAAAAAATGAAGGGGAAAGCGGGTCGCCCTGTCTACAATCCCATCCACGTGTCCAACATTAAACCATTCCGGAGACTTTGGCCCGTTAACGAATGAACGGAAGATGTAGATGTTCTTATAAAAATGTTTCAACTCGCCTCTGCATAAGTCTTCTTGGAAAGCCGACGGCTTTTAGCAGTTTAAACATGAAACTACCAGTCAAGGTGAGTCAAATAGCTTTTTCACCAGGTGTCAGAGATTATAAACAAAATGCCCAAGGGAGTTTATTTTTCTATCTAAATGGGCCAATAAGGTTCGAGGAAGAGAGAGAGGACCTTAAATTTATCTACAATAGATCTAACTTGATGAAACCATCCCTGATCTGACATTTATAATGTTTTGTAACACATTTTATTAAAACGGTTATCTATACAGGAGGAGAGGGGGGGGGTGGCGGGGCGGAGTGTGGGAAAACAACATTTAATAATGAAAATGCCTCCATTTTTTATAAATTTCTTGGTTTATCTCCTTTGGGGGGAGGTAAACATGTTATTAATCTCTTTCCTGACACAAGTATAAGAGTTCCTTTTTCAGGAAACAGCATTCCAACGGCCCTAACAACACAGTGTGCCACAATTTAGTTTCCAAAAAACATTAAAAAAAATTCAGCTTTGAATGCGTATGTCCCAGGACTTTTGTTATTCTTCAAATGTTTTTTAGTGCAAGACTTGCAGTCTTCTAATGGTAATAAAACCTTCTAGACATTTGCTTCAGTCGGGATCCTAATGCATGGGATGATTTGGAACAAAGTCATAGGGGGGGGTTGTGGGGGGTGGGGGTTGGGGAGGGAAGATTTCCAACAGGTTTGTCACACACATTATACAAGTGTTCATAAAAGCTCTGAACTTCTTTTAAGATATCATTCTGATTGCTAGTACATGCCGACTCTATAATCAGTTAATTTGCCATTGGGGCTTTTACTTACGAAATGTCGCTTTTTATATCTATTTTTTTTTTTTTCTCCAGATTAAACAAAAATAACTAACTAAAGCCTTCGCCATCAGCTATCCACCGAGCTCCTTGTCGATCTTAACATTATCTCCATCTATATCTTTTCCCTTTTATTTCTCCCTTCAAACATTCAACTCTTCCTTTTTTTGTCTACTATAATTCTAAAACATCCGTCTTTGACTTATCCACTTCTATCTCTAAATGCGAGTTTGTAGATCTTTCTGTAATTTAAGGCACTTCCCTTCTTCATTCATTTTCTTTTTTCTCATGGTAGCATAACGAAATTGTACGGGATCTAATTTTCATTAGTAAACACACACACAAAGAATAAATCATATCTCGTGAATTGATAGCTGTAATTTCAGTTCAGTGGAATACCTCGACTGACTTCTTCTCTTGCTATGGAGTGATAGCATATCCTCTTTAAACATTATGTAATTTCTTGTAATTTCGTCAAGGAGGAAGTGATGTATTAGTGGTTTCAAGGCGGGGTTTTGAACTTCCAAAAGGGTGCTGCGGTTTAACTGTTGTCAGATCGAATTTCAATCTCAGTAAAATAAGTGAGGGAACACACACTTCTGTAACCACACTCAATATCTGTGTCAATTCAACAAAGAAACTACGTTGGTCAAAATAAGAAAGAAAATCATCTAGGCTTGTGAAGTGGGTTTATTTACCTTCTCCACGTAATACCTCTGACAGTCTTCATTTAATTCTCCTCTTCACTCCAACCATATATCCTTTTAAAACTAGATCGTTAATCATATCATCTACCATGTCTTTTTGCTTTTGGGTTATTAACATTTTTTATAAGTTCGAATAAGTAACTTGTTAGGAACAAGGTACTAAGTTGAAATCTCCACACCAATTAGAAACGAGTTAGGTACATTAAACATCTTTTATTTTATTTAGTCAAGCAAGAATGTCGGCTATAAAAATACAGGGTCATGCGTTATGTTAGGGGAGGCCATAAATGTTTTACAAATTGAGAAAGTTCTTATGTCTAAATCTCTACAGGTGCCATTACACTATTTCCCTCCCCCCCTGCACACGCCTTGGCAAACTTTTTAATTTTAGATATCAATTGTGTTATTAAAAAGGTATTTGGCGAGGGGACTTGACCGCATAGATTGAGTTTGAATGATGGAGTAATTATTAAGTGGGTAACCCCATACAGAGGGAGAACGGCATCGTTCCTCTTTTTTCCTCAAATGGGTATCTGCAGATAAATAATAGAGTGTCTTTTACTTTTCAAAAATGAAAAACATCTCTCTTTTTCGGCATATTATTTAGGCCTGGACATTTTACTGAGGATGATTGATACGAGCATCCATATTGAATTATTGTATTTGTAGTTTTTTAAAGTACAGCATAATTACAACTCCCAGAACTTCTCTGCATAGGTAGTCGAAAAGCGCAATGAGCATGTACCTCGGTCTCCTCATAAATTACACAGCTCTCCACGAGTAACAAAAAAGCACAAAGCAAAAAATCACCATTCTTTTCAAAGACAAAATACAACTGTATCCAAAACTTCACATAAAAGTACAATGAAAATTTGAAACCCACAAAAACAGACAACAAACAAGGCAAACCAACTAAAACTAACAAGACAAACGTACACAAAAAGACTGATTCTGGTGAGACTGTTTACCCTGGCATTGGCGTCTCATCCAATAAAAAATCAGCTTATATGTGGACAGAACGGGGCAAGACCTGCATATAGCACAGCATACCAAATACAATCCATTTATATATAATAAACTATACACATACATGATGCATACACACATACACATGCATACACACAATTCATAAATTGCAAGGGAAAACTTTTAAGTTTTACAAACTATGCCAACGCCGGCCAGTGAATGACCCGGCCTCTGGGACAACTCTCCCCCCAACCGCCCGCCACGGCCCCCAACCGTGATCCGCCCCACCGCCCAAGCTCCTTAGTACATGTTTTTCAAGCATGCACCAAGTTGATAATTGCAGCAAGCTCTCTCCCAGGATGTATCTATTATCCTAAATAATCACAGCAAATGACCACAGTTCTATCAGCCCTTCCACTAATGGGGACGTACACTCAATAAATAAATACATATTGAAATATATAATAGAAATAAAAAATTACTCAATTGTATATCTTAGTTATAGCCCAGCCGACCACGAAGGAGGGCCATATTAAGGCTGTCTCCACGATACGAATAAAACCAACGTTTGTTGTCACACGACCCACCATAACGCCGGATACAGAAATGTTCCATATTCACAAACTCTACCCACATCAAATAGCTACATCCACCGAACAACAGAAAAAAACATGGTAAACAATAAAAGCACATCCAAGGACTGAAGAACAATATGCGCAATAACAACACATGAGATATGCCGTGGACTGGGGCGTTCCACCTCACCTGTCAGATTAAGGGTCAACCGGAGACCTGGAGAAAAACAAAACCAAACCCAGCCCCTGCAGGGGATCCAAACCGCCCCCAATATACCCAAAAGATATGGACCACACGACATTAGCCATCTACAAACAACTACTCCACCCTGCACCAACATCCCCGCCGCGGCCCCTGCCAACAATCCACCACCACACCCCACCACCGCGGGCAAAAACCACTTTTGACGCCATCAACACTGACTACCCCCCCTGGCAGCCCTCAGACCCAACGGCCACAAATAATCACCAGCCCATAGAAAAAACCTGTAAGTTACCTCTGCCTGCACGCATCCTGTAGGTGCAGTTGTCCCCACTAAATCGAAAACACCCGCGCTATGTAAGACAACTCCCAACCAAAAGTAATAATCTACCTAACACCCAAATCCCCCTCCCCCCATATCCACTGAGAACCACTAAAACAGTAATGCTTGCCCTACTATTTACATTGAATCACGTCATAAAGCCGAAACTACTAAATGACAGTATAAAGTTCAACCAACATGGATTTTCATATTGTTATTGAATAAAATTAATAAACAAATTTTCAATGCATCTATATTGAATTTTCCTGAACGGATGAACTTGAGCGAGAGAGAGAGAGAGAGAGAGGAGAGAGAGGAGAGAGAGAGATAGAGATAGAGAGAGAGAGAAAGAGGAGAGAGAAAGGGGGGAGGGGAGGGGGGTTAAAGGGTTTCTTCCATTTTAACAACTGATAAGCCCCCCATGTCTGCCCCTTGATGTCCAAAAATATTCAAGTTAGAACCGAGGGTTTTCCAAGAAGGAGAATAGACGGAGGTTGTGAGGAAAAAAAAATAAAAAAAAAAAAAAAAAAAACCAACCGAAAATAGTTTTACTATTTAGAATAAGGGGGGTGTGGAGAGAACAAACAAACCACACACACACCACACACACACACACACACACACCCCACCACACACACACACAGCGCGCCGGCGCGCGCGCGCGCGCATTAATGATGGGGTGGGGGTGGGTGGGGGTGAGATTCCCTCCATTTTCCCCAATTGGAAATCACGCCCCCAGTTTTTCTGCCCTTGATCGAAACAACAACAAGGAAGAAAGGAGGGTTTCCAAGAGGGAACATACTAAGATTCTGTGGTGTGGAGGGGGAGTGGGGGAGATGTACTTAGTTATTGACTTTTGTCTTAGCTCTTTAAGTTTACTCTGAATTGTGCATAAAACCTGAGAAACTACGTGTTGAGAGTAGCCAGCAAACATACATCATTGAATAAACTTGAGTAGTTTATATGGAGATATAACAGCAAAAAATTGCATCGATGTGAATGAAACATTCTAAGAGACACAATTCCAGTACCCTAACAAAACCTTGGAGATAACTAAGTATGATTGTTGTTTATTTAGCATCAGCACACAGTGAAAAAAGAAAAAAACACACACATCGCCACACCACGACACGACACCAAAACACACACACACACACACACACACACACACACACACGACACACTCTTTGAGAGGCCAGAAAATAAATAGTGTAGCCACAAGCATTCATGCACGATTGAATCGGGCACAGTAAAAGTTACATCAGTACAAGGAGTATACATCAATGAATGAACATTCTAAAAAACAGTTCAAGTTCAAAAACCTCCGTCCAGCATAATTTCGTTATACTTATTTCAGCACCAGCAGAGCATGTCCAAAAATACACACCTCCACCACCACCATGACAAAAAAAGAGTGGTATAATCAACAAGTATCATCATTAAATGAACATTTCTAAATCTCGTTTAAAGATTTCCACAAAACCTCGAGGGCAGCATGATTTTATATTTTTAATTTTTAACACCAGCACAGCGTTAAAAACAAAAACAACTACAACAACCACAAACAAACAAACAAACAAACACACACACAACACACACACAACCACACACAACCCACACACACACACACACACACACATCCACACACACACACACACAAAGTATATACAAACAAACGCACACAACAAATAATAATAATAATAATAACAATAACACGTAAATAAATAAATAAAATTATGAAATAAATTAATTTAAAAACAAAAAAAATAAAAAAAAAAAATAAAACCCAGCATGCCTTCATCATTAAATGAATTACAAGTATACATGGCATTGACTTACAGGGGGTGGGTGGGGGGGGGGGTGAAACCATGCTCCAACAACGACAACACAATTCATGTTCTCCCAAAACCATTGGAATTGGATTCAGGCATAATTCTGCTGTTACATGGGGGGATCAGCCAGCATCCCAGCACAGCACACCAACCACCACACCAGACCACCTTGGGACGAAAATTAATGGTGGACGTGGTACCATTTAACACATTCAACACCAATATCTCAACCGTCCTAACTTCCAGGCTGACAAACTGCACACGATACAATCATTACATGGTGGTAAATAGTGTGCCAGATAGAGTGCAACAGACCTTTTATGTTTGTTCATATTCAATAATTTTTAATTCATAAATTCTCAAGACTTCATCCTACATTCAGGTTAGGTGCTGTGGTCCCAGCAAGAATTTATAGTTGACACAATTTATAGTAGTCAGTGGGACACACATACACAATACAAAATTACCTACTCCCCCTGGCAAGGCATTGCACTAACAAAACGTAAGTTAAATAAATAACGACCCACACCAAGTGAATATTGAACGAATCGCTGCAAAAATATACACATGCACAAAAAATATGGTCAAGAATTATGGGTGTGCTGAAATCCCCTTCACTATCGTGTCACGAGGAAGCATACTGCGATTCATACAACTGTGTGTTTTTTCACTAAACCATACCTGTGTAATTTATGGGAAAGCATCTAAACCCTTTTTTTTTCTCCCCCCCCCCCCCTCCCCAAGTATATTTCGACCTCTCCCCCCCTCGCCCCCCTCCCCCCCTCCCTTCAGATTTAATTCTATAAAGAAAGGATAATAACACTACGTACTAAGTAGGCCTGATAACCACTAATTAAAATTAACAACAATTATATTTTTGATGCCAACCATGAGGGGGAGGGGAATATCAAGATCGATAAAAAAGGTAAAAATCTGAACAGTTAAAAGTACATGAATTTATTATTCTATAATTGCGAGGTGAATAGAATGGAGGGTGATGGAGAAAGGGGCGGGGGAGGGGAGGGGAGACAGTCCCTAAGGGATGCAACAGAGGAAAAAAAAAAAAACGGGGTTTTTGCGTATTTTTAGCACTGCATAACAAATTACAAATTTACAATTCAATGAACGATGGCAGCTATTTAGTTACTTTCCCTTTACCATGTCAATAGTAATAATAATGGTTTTCTAACACCAAGTACCCGCTACTAGTCTTACTCTTGAGTTCTTTTGCCCGAAGACTATCACCCACCGCCAGAGGGCCTAGGTCCTGATCAGTGTCTATCTCCATTTTGATCATTTTCCCACTGCCTTTCAGTTTTGGCAATGATTTACATTTGAGGCCCAAGCGACATCAGTTGCAGATTCTTGTTATGACTTTCAAAAGCTAGTAATTTTTTTTTTTGAAGAAAGTTGTGGATTTTTTTTGGGTCCAGATCCTCACTAATCGCTGATATTTTGTCCTTGTTCCCCTTCAGATTCTATCTGCTGGTCGATCACAATCATCTGTTTTTCTGCGAGACACCCAAAACGGAACGATGATTAGATCTGGGGCGTGTGTGGTGAGGGAGCCGGGCGCCCACACGGTGTGCCACCTCTATGTCCATGCTCCTTCACTGGCACTCCCACCTGGCCGATGAAGACCCGGCATATCCTCCAGGACAACACACTGCACCCGTCTCCGACCCTTCCAGACTTCTGCCTCAGAATGTTAAACACCGCTGACGTTCCACCTTTCTTCCATGTTCTCAGCATCGTTGTTCTCCCTAAGACGGAGTGTTGAGATCTGCTGTCCCATGTACCGTCACCTTCCGGAAACAGGTCACTGTTGGTCTGCTTCACAGCACCACTTCCCCCTTCATCTCTTCGTCCTTCATGACACGCTCTTCCCGCATGTCCATTCTTCATTCAATGATGGACACAAGACTGTCCATCACACTCTTCATCTCGTTCTGGAATTGCCCAATGTCTGACTTGATGCCAATGTGGTTTGCATATCTTCGAGACGATTTGTTGTTTCAGTCATGAAGGTTGAAAGTTTTTCCTCCATCGACGGATCTTCAACCAAGACTTCCTGTACTAAGTTTTATGTCTTTTACTAGTATGACTTTTGCTGAAGGACTATCGTCCTTCACACTTGTGGAACCAGGCTTTTTTTCCTTTTGAACTGACAGAAATCTTTTTAGTACTTAGACGTTCATGTTCAACAAGTCCGCATTAAATGAATGCAACCGACAACACTGCAACTAGGCCAGCAGTAAAGGCCTAGCATGAATGGCCGTGATGTCGAACAAGATGGCGAAGCAGACATCATGTGTCAGATTTCTTCTCCCTAATCAAGGTTATAAGTGATACAACCCTTCCTTTCCATTAGCAAGTTATGTTAGATCCGAAGAGGAGGAGAAAGTCCATTTCACAATGTCCACAATATTCCGACGGGTCCACAAACTGCCGTCAGACAAGACGCGACTGCATGGCTTTTGTGAGGTCTGTCACAATCATGGCGAAAATTCGAATGTAGACACTCTTAAAATGAGAAGAAACTTCGCGACACACTTCCACTGGAGTGAATTTTGTTTTTGAAACTATCAAACTGTTCGCGCGAGACGTAAAGTAAATATTTATGTGATCTATTTTTATATTAAATTTCCGCGCTGACGGCTGAAATTATAGCAAAACCCCAAAGCAGTGATTTTATATTACAGATTTGGAACATTGGGTATGCGCGCTAAACATGGGATTAATAACTTTTTAACTATAGATTTTATTTCCTTCAAAATTGAACGAGCCGAAGAAGTCATCAAGAGATCCAGAAAACACTGAATCAGGTGGAGAAAGCAAACAAAGCCATAAAATACAGCAGAATCAGAAAACACAAATCAATGTGGATACCAGTGTAAAGCATCCACATTCGGCGAGTGTTAAAGCAGGAAAAAAATTAGCAGAGTGGAACAGACAAAAACAATTACAGTTAGCAAACACAGAATATAACTACATGATGAAAACCATAACACCGGCCAACAAGCCAACGATTTAATTTAAAGCCACCCCACGAACAATACACAAGTTAATCACGGCACCAATCACTCATGGACTATTGAACTTAAAACAGTTGCCATTTTTGGCGCCCTTGCTGCTGCTGGGGGCAGTTATTACGTTATAAAATATATAAAGAATGGCAACAAAAACAAAAGCAGCCAAAAAAATCTGAACCACTAAATACAGAAGAAGACAACAGCACGCCAGCACCGCCAATAACAAAAAATCATTTTGATCCATTTAAAATGCAATATATTTTAAGAACTTAAATTTAAATTTTTTTGATAAAAATAGATCATGGCGGATTATTATTTGTTTAAAATGATGGAGTCAATAAATAAAGACATGGAGTCTATAAAAGACATTTCCATAGACCAGAATTGTAATCAATGCGGTTGCTTAGGATGTAAGAACTTCATTAAGATCTATGCTAACCAATCTCACGCCAAGGGCGTTAAGCAAGACATCCTTAACGATGACGCGCTTTTTGAGGCGTGTGTGTACTATATTAGACATCTACTATTTAAGATAAAAACATAGATTTTTTTTATAATTATAAGATAACTTGAATAAGAACTTGGTTGTACTTAAAGGACGACTTAATTACAATCTTGAGGTAACTTAATTAAGAACTTAATTAAGAACTTAATTAAGAACTAAATTAATAACTTAATTAAAAACTTAATTAAGAACTTGAGGATGACTTAAGTAAGAACTTAGAAGTGACTTAAGTGTGTGCATGCATGGGGTGGGGGGTGGGTAGGGTGGGGTGGGGGGTGTGCATGCGTGGGGTAGGACAAAACACACAAACACCAACAAACAAACAAGAGTGAAACTACTAGGGCACGTCTTGCTTTGTGACTAAACAGGTTGTGTCCTGCGCGCACCTCAATCAACTAGGCCAAGTGATCACAGTAGGGTCGTTTGGCCTAGTTTGCCGCTGAGCTTTGCAGGTGCGCTTTGCAGGTCAAGTGATCACAGTAGGGTCGTTTGGCCTAGTTTGCCGCCGAGCTTTGCAGGTGCTGACGTCATTGGCGGCAAGCGATCACAGTAGGGTCGTTTGGCCTAGTTTGCTGCTGTGCTCCTCTTTTCTCAACCAGGCTTGCAATGGCTTTGGCAGAGTTACAGCAATTACTGCTGTAGCCGAGCTTTTATGGCGGCTCTAATCGCCAGTAGTAGTACATCCGTCATTGTATATTTGGAGCATTTATATGAAGATAGTGCTGGCCACACACTACTCCTCTCCATACTGGTAGATGTACTAAGGTCTGCCTATCCCTATCTAATTTTGCCAAAACCCCCGAAAATTGTTATCCAGTTGCATAAGTTCAATGATAGTTTGACGCTTGCTACACAGTTCATTTATACTGATTCCTAGCTTGTGAAATTTAGGATAGTTATAAAAAACACATAGAAAGTTGAATAAGTTTTCTAGCATACGAATCAGTCATGTTTACCTCCGCCTTAAGAAATGAACACCATGTTTGATGCGTTTTTGTTCTTTTAAACATGGCTTTAGCTGTCTCAAGCCAGTGACCAACAATCAATGCGTGATGGATTGTTTTGCTTCGGCCAACTTTCAAAAATGCAGCGCCATTTCTTAGATAAGGAGCCATCTCATCGATAGTCAAAAACCTATTGAAATCAGCTATATGTTGTTCAGCAATATTGCCTTCAGCGTTTTCATTTTCTTGAACCAACAAGCCTTTAAGATAGTCGTCCATTTCCAAAGCAGTCAGTTCGCTTTTTTCTTTCCCCCCACCTTCTAGAAAAGCAATGCTTCTTTTCGGTTTAACTGGTAAAGAACATGCTTCACCTAGTTCCTTTTTTGACAAATACTCTAACATGCTAGTGAAGTAAACCTTGTGATCTTCAATAGCGAGAGCCTGTTCATCAGTAAACATGTTAGCCATTTAAAAATACAACCCAGTCGGAGCACAGTCAAAAACCAACCTTCTTGTGCAGCAGCCTCAGAAAGAATGACGAAACCGGCCGGCTCACGTGGCGGCCTTGACGTGATAGTGTCACGTGACAGTCTAGAACATTCGCTGATGCAATATGTTAGTGCGCCAGGCCCAGTAAGCATGCGAGGTGTGTTTTATTGATTTTTTGGTCGCAGTTTGTAAACGGGCCGTGCGCAAACGCAGGCCGCTTGTCTGCGCTAGCCGTAAATTAAGTGATCAGGTTTCAGCCTCGTGTCAGCCTGGTCTGTTATACAAAGTTTTGTAGGTAGATAATTTTTATTTTTGGTTATTAAAGTCTTACTTGTCAGAGAACAGGAAAACAGGGAAATTTAAGGTCGGCCGCTCGAAACCGGTTAAGCCCGGTTGAGAGCGGGTGAGCTTAAATCCGTGTTTTCCTGTTCTCTGAGACTGATGCTAAAATTTTAAAAGATTACAGGCATCGAGAGAACCTCCACCAGTCGGTTCCGCAAGCGCCCTCAACCGAAAACAGCATATATTCCAAAGTTACCGCCCTTGAGTGGAAAAAAACAGATGACATCAAATAGTTTTCTTTTCCGATTTGAAAGTCACGCAACGTCTTGCGGTTGGCCAAGGAAAAGTGGACATTGTATATTGCGTCTTTGGGTTTAAGGGTAGCGCTTTGGCTTGTATCACACACTCGCAGCGAAGCAAATTTAACTTGGGATCAGTTAAAAGAAGAACTCCTCAAGAAATTTCAATGTTCTGCTGATCGTTTCGCGAACGTTTCCGTTCTGTGCGCCCTGACAAAGGAGAATCGTTTCCTTTTCGTTTCTAATCCGTATGAGTCATTGTTTGGATCGATGGATCGATTTATCAAAAACGAACAAAACTTTTCAATCACTGCGAGATCTCCTTCTTAGAGAACAACTTTTCCAGAGCGTGAGCAAAGATCTGGCCACTTTCCTTAAAGAAAGGCAATTTGAAAGCGTTGAGGAAATGTGTCAGATGGCTGATCAATATTGTATCACTCACCATAGGGCGTGGCTAGGAAAGGAGAATTTTCCATCTTTGAGTCTCATGCGTCATGTTACTATCCCATCAGGACAGGGAAGTTACAGGAAAGGAAATCGTGGGTCATTTCTGAGTCCTCAAGGATATACATATCCTAGGAACGGACAGGGATCTTTTCCGCGGTTCGAGTGACTTTCGTCAGTACCAGTACTCACCGCCGGGAAAACCGTTGCTTCTCGCAAACGTTCCGAGGTCGTGGCCCAAACGACCCACGAGACCTTTTGGGTCAGTTCGTGGACAGAACCGAAGTACACAAAATCAGTCAGTGCCGATCAGACAAGGGCGATGTTTCTTTTGTGATGGCAAGTTCCATTTGAAAAAGAATTGCCCTTTAAAACCCTAATGATTCAAAACCCGATTTGTCCCCACTGATTGTGAAGAAGGTTTTTTTTTGGCACCACATCAAGCTGTTGATGACTGGTGTTAGAAAACGGAGCCATCAATGGATTGCGGCTTTCGGTTTTTGCGAGACACTGGGTGCACCACTGCTGGTGTCGAAAAAACTTTCATGCTTCAAAACCAGTTATCTCAACACTGTCCAAAAGTGCAGGTCGTTTGGAGGCAAGATTGAAACGTTTCCGCTGGCGAAAATTGCAGTCGATACACCGTACTACTCCGATTTTTTACCCCCTGTGTTATTGAAAACCCCAGTCTGGACTTAAATCTTGGGCAATTTGCCAGGTGTCGCTACAGTACATGGGGGTGCTGGAGGATCGTTCATTCCTTGTTTGGGGAGTACCAGATCAGACATCGTAGAGAGGGGAAAAAGGCTACAAAGCCGCAAAAAAGTCTCAAAACGGGTATGAACTCCAGATTCCCCCAGATGATCTAAAAGAAATGCAGGAAAAAGACGAGCCGCTGACGACAATATTTTCTGCTGCTAAACAGACTGTAACGGACAAACTAACGGACAAACCAACTTTACATACTGGAATCTGACATTTCTACAGGTGTGTACCTGGACAGGAAAACAAACAAGTTGTCGTTCCAAAGCCACTTGGGAGAGACAGTGCTACACACGGCTCATGATGTCATTGTTCGCTGGGTAACTGTGGAATCAAAAGAACATCAAAGAGAGTTCTTGATTCTTTTTATTGGCCAGGTGTCACAAAGGAAGTAACAGAATACTCCCGTTCATGTGCCCATCTGCCAAAAGACATCTCAGAAAGGTCGCGTCCCATGTGCACTTTGCACAAAATGCCTCTCATTTCCGTCCATTTCGGAAGGTAGCTATTGATCTTGTTGGGCCTTTTACCACTGTCTTCTTCGGGATATCGCTATATCTTAACTTTGGGTGGATACAGCGACAAGGTATCCAGAAGCGATTCCACTGAAGAAAATTGATACAGTGTCTGTCGCTAAAGCTTTATTGCGATTTTTTCCAGAGTGGGTTTCCAGACGAAATTCTCTCGGATTGTGGAACACAATTCATTTCTGATCTCATGAGAGAAATTTTACAGACTGTTTCAATCTCTTCCATTTCAACCAACCATTCTTCCCCAATCGAATGGAAATGGTTGAACGTTTCAATGGAACGTTAAAGTCCATGTTGAGAAGGTTGCAAGGCAGGAACCCCATGAATGGGATCGTTTCATACTGGTTTGCTTTTTGCATACGGGGAAATGCCGAACGAAACGCTGGGATTCTCACCATTTGAGCTTCTTTTCGGACACTCCCCAAGGGGTCCTTTGGATCTATTGATGACACAATGGACGGAAAAGAGGACATACCTGACAGTAAAACTGTTTACCAATACGTTTATGAACTGCATAATCGTTTGAAGGATGCATGTGAGCTTGCTCAACGCCCAGCGGGATGGGAAAAAGTGTGTACAAGGTCTTTGCGACAGAAAAGCAAAGGCACGTTCCTTCAGCGTTGGGGGAAAAAGTCCTTGTGCTACTCACGGATGAACATAACAAGCTTCGTGTTATGTGGAAGGGTCCTTTTCAGGTGGTCGGAAAACTTTCTGCAGTAAAATATAAGATCAAAATGGCAACACTGAGAAGGTATTTCATGTAAACATGTTGAAGAAGTATGTTGAACGTACAATTGTTGCCATTAACCAGGTCAGTTGAGGGGAAATTTGTCCTATGTCAGAAATGTTTGGGAAACGTGACGTTATTATCAGTGATAAATTTTGGTCCCCAATGAAACGTACGGGACAGGTTCAAAGGTTGTGAAAACAGAATGTAGGAGTGTTAAATTACCAGTGTAGATGATGTTTTTACCCCTTCCTACTCTGCTGTCAAGGTGAAACCTATGATGATGTGGTTCGTCGATTTTGTCTTCAAGTCCAACAGAACAGCTCAAAGACATTTTGAAAGACTTTCAGGATGTGTTGACAGATACCCCAGGTACAGTGACTGGTATTGAACCCCATAGTATTCAGTTAACTACTGAAATACCAGTGCGAACCAGACCATACCCCTCCCGTTTGCAAAAAAAAGGTTGTCGAGAGGGAAATCAAAGTAATGCTGGATTTAAAAGGGGATAGAACCTTCTACGTCTCCGTACAGCTCACGGTTGTATTGGGTGACAAACTGATGGATCGGTGCGTTCTGCATCGATTACAGAAAGTAAATAAGATCACTGTGTTCGATGCCCAGCCTATCCCAGACATTGAAGAACTCCTGTGTCAGCTCTCAGAGGGAAATTATTTTGTGAAAGTGACTTGACTAAAGGTACTGGCAGATTCCAATGGCTGAAGCTGACAAGGAAAGACAGCATTTCAAAAACCTTTTGGTCTTTTCCAATGGACGAAAATGCCATGCGGTTTTCAAAATGCCCCAGCTTCTTTTGCTAGAATGATGCGGCCCTGAAACTCCATGAATGTGGTGCAGTCAGTTTTTTGACGATATTTTGTTGGCTGCAAAGTCATGGAGTGCCCTCCTTTCTAACTTACGATCTGTTTTTTCCAGACTCAGAAGTTTTGGTTTGACTGCGAGACCAAACCAAAATTCGTGCAGGTTTTCAAACTCTCGAGTTTTTGGGTCACACTATTTCAGTGGGAAAAATGATGCCAGAAGGAAAGAAAGTGGAAAGATTTTCTTTACTTAAAACCCACTACAAAGAAACAGATCAGGTCACTCATCGGATTGTTGTCTTTCTATAGACGATATGTACCCACTTTGCGTCCCTGACGGCCCCTTTTACTGAAAATGACGAAAGGGACGAAGAACAAAAGTATTGTGTGGTCTGATGAGTGCCAGAAGGCTTTGGAGTGTGTTCAGAACACCCCCAACTCATTTCCTGTTCTTTTGTTACCCTCCCTCTCAGAAGACTTTATTTTGAGAACTGATGCCAGTTCCAAAGGAATGGGAGCGGTACTGTTGCAGGAAAAAAAATGCTTTGTTACATCCAGTGCAATACGCCAGTTTAAAAAGTTCTCAAAGACACAGGAGAAATACTCCACTATTGAGAGAGAGTGCTGGCTATTGTTGGGCATGTGAGAAGTTCGCCAGGTTCTTGACTGGAAGAAGTTTCGGTTACAGACTGGGCCATAGGCCACTGACGTTCTTTAAATCGTCAAAGGGCTAAGAACAGCAGATTATTAAGATGGTCTTTGGCATTGCAGGAATTCCAATTTACCTTGAACCAGTTGCCTGGAACACAAAATGTCATGGCAGATTTATTGTCACGTGTATGAATATTTATGGACAAATGTAATTGTTTCAAGGGAAAGACTATTCCTGTTTTGTCTTTCTTATGATTACGGTGTGATCACATTTGACAGTGCTTGTATGCTATGACGATTTAAATCAAGTGGGGATTTTTGCATAATTTGCTTGTTGAAGTGACTATATGTTTTACAAGCAAAAACTACTTGATGTTGATGTATTACATATCCATTCTTTGCTTTATTCTTTCGTAAACAAATGAAAAATCATCATGTATATTTATGTCTGACTTGCTTGTGAAGATGAATATTATGTATGTGATGGCAAATAACTCTTTAGAATGTATATACACATGTTTTTTATTGTGCAATGAGACAAACCCAAATTTTTTCTTTGTCACTGTCAACAATGGAAAGCATGTGACTTTTCAATGGACTATAACATTACATGTGGGAAAAAAAACTATGTTTAAACTATGTTTATTTTGTTTACATGTCTATTTAGAAACCTTTACACTTGGAAATATCTCATTTTCATGAGGGTTTTGAAACATATTTATGTGAGACAAAGATCAAGGGAAAATAAAGTGCTTCACATCTTAATGTATGAACACAATTTGTAATTTGAATTGTTAATATCCTAATGTTTTATCCATGTAATTTGTGAAATGTATTTTGTGAAGTATGGGGATCAATTATGGGTTTTTTTTTTAGTTTTTTTTAGAAAGACTGAAAGTTTGAAAATATGCTATTTATGGTGGATCATGATGATTGATTCTATACGTTGATTATTAATTAGGGGAATCATGTGTGAATGTTTAAAACACTTTGAGATTCATGGCTGAAGATGGGTTTTAAGTGAAGTTGTATATCCCTTTAAAAATTTTCTGGAGACATTTTTTCATCCCCGGATGGAGGGTGTCATGTGAAAGTAGCCCACATCAGGCATTGTGACGCTCCATCGCATGTAGTTTAGTGATATGAATCATTTCCCATGCCACTACTAGAAAGAAGAATATTCATGTGGCTTGATAGTGTAGCGAGCGTCCCCAAAATAATTGTGGTATGACTCATTCAAGAAACAAATGTGGTCATTGGGTGGGAAAGTGACCACTGAGTGATAGTTTAACAAGGGTTGGTAAGGTGTGGTCATGGTTTTGAACACTGAGTATGCACTCACTAGGAGGAGGGAGGAAAGAATCAGTTTTAACCAGCAGATGGCCTAGAGACTCGAACCTGTCAGGACGTTGGTCCCCTCTGCTGACCAGTCATTACCAGCCCTTCACCCTTAGCCCCTTCACCTTTTATTCTTCACCTTCACCTTTCAACCCATGAGGTGGTTTTAAGATGGCCATTTGGGGGGGGAACACACCGGTAGGCAGCCCAGGAATTAAGGGACTCCAGGGAGAGGAGCCGGAACTCGTAATCTCTCCAGGGTCAGGGAAGTCGAGGGAGAGGAGTCGGAACTCGTCATCTCTCAGGGACAGGAGAAGGCGAGGAAGAGAAGTTGGAAATCCTATCTCCAGTGACGGGAGGGGAAAAAACAAGGGGGTGATACGATGTCATGAGAGGGCAGAGAAAACATGAGAATATGAAGTCGGGTGTTTGATGCAGGTGTGGCACAGTGAGACTGGAATTATTTATTTCCTGGTCTGGATTTTGTGGGCCAAAGTTGTGTGAAGGCCGTGACTTTATGAAGTCTTGCGTGAGTTAGGGTTTCCTCTCAGCGGAAAGAGAGCTACATGTATAAAAATCGTTTATAAATTGTTTGATGTGATTTTAGTAAAGTGTTTTTCCCCGAAGGAGAGGGGGAGAAGAAAAAACATCGGTAGTGCGCCTTTTGGTTGATTGGAAAGATTGCGTGTGCGTATGGAGTAAATGCTGTCATGAATGCGTGCGGGCAAAAAATGACAGTGTGACAGTGTGTGTGTGTGTGTGTGTGTGTGTGGTGTGTGTGTGTGTGTGTGTGTGTGTGTGTGTGTGTGTGTGTGTGTGTGTGTATGTGTTGTGTGTGTGTTGTGTGTGTGGTGTGTGTGTAAGGTGTGTGTAAGGTGTGGTGTAAGTGTGTATGGGCATGTGTGTGTGGAACTGATCTGAACTTCAAAAACTTCCCCTCTTTCTTCTCTCTCTCTCTCTCTCTTCTCTCTCTCTCTCTCTCTCTCTCTCTCTCTCTCTCGTGTGTGCAAGAGGAAGTGATGTCCTGAAGGATGGGAAATGTCCGATCTTCGACGGGAGAGGAAAGACGCGTTGAAGAAGAGGATAGAAGAAAACGAACGGAAAACTGACGATCTGGAAGGTCGCTCGAAGAGGAACAATCTTCTTTTCTATGGACTTCCTCGTGCGCAGAACGAGACACAGTCAGACTGTGAAGGACTTATCAATGACGTGATTGTGGACAACTTGGACTGACAGGTGACTTCCAGTTTGACCGCGTAAAATTCGTCTGGAATTCCAAGCCTAACTCACCGATCATCACCGCTGCACTTTCTACAAAGACAAAGAAAAAATTCTTAAGGCCAAACGTAAATTGAAGGGCAGTGAAGTGTTTGTAAACGAGGATTTTTCTCTCCGTGTCAGAAATGTGCGACGATTACTATAACCCTTTCTGAAGACAGCCAGAGG
>JAFLJL010000938.1:0-20000 GCA_018398815.1 Conus ventricosus
ATAACTGCTGGACAAATTACAAACCCACAAAAAACGCACCGTTTGTTTTGTTTGCCGATTTCCAATTGGAAAAAATGTGTATTTGGATTTGGTATGTTACACACAATTTTAAGGACACAGATTCACACTGCCTCGGTTTCTCCGGCTTGCCGACATTCGTGTGACGCCCACGTGCAACTCGCCCAAAACACTTTTTTTGCCACTGGGGCCGAGACTGAACGTAGCTCATCTGTTTCTTTGTCTCAAATGGTGAGTTTGAAGTCATGCCGACTGGAAAACGGTATCAGTTGTCATTCGACCAGGCGAAGTGGTCCGAAAACAATGCCGCGACTGTCTATGCAAGAACGCGAGCGAGCCATTGGAATGTTGATGGTCGGTATGTCATCGAGGAGAGACAGCCAGACAACTGAACTGCAGTCACTCTACAATTGTAAGGCTATCACAACGTTTGGCAGCGACTGGTTCCACCACTGATCGGCGCCGAACGGGCCAACCTCGTGTTACCACACCAGCGCAGGATCGACACATTCGACAGCTTCATCTTCGTAATCGATTCCTTACAGCAGCAGAAACATGTCGCCAGGTGGTTGGTCGACGGGGTCCAGTGTCTGGACAAACCGTTCGACGTCGATTGCAAGAATCAGGGCTCAATGCAAGACGCCCTCATGTTGGCCCAGTCCTCACCCGTAGACACCGTCAGCAACGCCTGCAGTGGGCCAACCAGCATCTGCCATGGACACGACGTCAGTGGAGAGCTGTGCTTTCTCTGACGAAAGTCGCTTCGCGTTATCTCATGCTGACGGGAGAATGAGGTCTGGAGGCGTGTCTGGGAACGCTACGCCAACTGCTGCGTGTTTGAAGCCGATAGATGGGGAGGGGGGCAGTCTGATGGTTTGGGGGGCATTCAGTCATGACTACCGGACACCTCTGTACTTTTTTGACAACCATGTGAATGCCAACACGTACCAGCAGGTGCTGCAGAACCACGTCGTCCCACTGTTTGGCCAGCACCCGGAGCTGCAGTTCTTCAGCATGATAATGCACGACCCCACACCGCAAGAGCCACCGCTGCGTTTCTCCAGGCGAACAACATTGCCGTGTTGCCCTGGCCATCTCTGTCCCCTGACATGGCTCCCATTGAACACGTCTGGGATGAGCTGGGGCGTCTTGTGGCCCGTGGAAGACGTCCACAGACTCTCGATCATTTGAGGCGCGCACTGACCGAGGAGTGGGATGGACTGCCACAGGCGTTCTTGCACAACCTTGTCTACTCCATGAGGAGGCGCTGCCAAGCGTGCATCGGGGCAAATGGCGGACACACTCGGTATTAGAGCTCGCGGACGGACATGCTCGTCGTGGTGTACTTTTTGACAGGGACCCTAGTGAAGTCAACAGCTAATTTCAGATGAATTCGGCCATTCTTGTCAAGAACAGACATTTTGTTTAATTGAAAAATGGATGCGTAATCAAATGTGCTTACTTTCATTAAATAATTCTGTACTACCAACGTTGTCTGGGTCTTTTGGCAAGCGGTGCGTTTTTAATGTTGTTCAGTATATTATGACGCTGTTTAAGAAGTGGTTTACCCCAAAGTTCTGATACTTGTCAGGGATCATTCTTAGGCACGTTCATATACAAGTTATCAACAATTTTAAGGTTTGCTAGCAACAAGTCGTGTAAGCGACCCCTTTCCATTGTTCTGATAGGGAGGTACAGAAATGCAAAATTGCTTCATGTTTTTATGTGAAATATCCTCATTGCAAAACTCTGAAAACACACAACACACAACACACACACACACACACACATTACTAGCATTGACAAAAATCTAGGTCAGAAACCAATAGATTTGCGGTCAGAAAAGTTGATCAGCCTTTCTGCTCTGTGCCCAGCAGTGGGTCACTTTGCGTTGCTCTGACTGGTAAATGATCTTATCTATGGCCACAAGACCTACCCTGGTTGATTCCAGAATTCTGTCCGATCTTTCCTGAGTACTTTTTTTCCACAAAGTGAGCCGAGCATACAAAGTTTTGGGTCCTGGTTTTGACAGCCATTACTTGCAAAAAGCAAGCTTGGTGTTTGTAAAACAAATGACTTACACAGTCATCCATTTTACTATCACCAGACAAAGTTGGTGTGTGTGAATGCCTACTACTGGACTGTGTAATGCAGGTGCTGGCATTGAGCATTTGTTTGACGTCCGCCTTGTTTCCTCCTAAATAGTTGACTGCTGAGTTGATTTTAACATGGTGACAGCCCTGATATGGCCTTTGCGGTCGGCTGGGCTATAAGCAACATTATCTCTTATCTTCCTAAATAGTTCAGTAGGCCTAGTCAGCCGTAGACCTCAGTGGTAATTCCGACTGTGAGAAAAATCAGTTTCTGTGTAGTGAGCAAAGCAATGGTTTAGAATTTTAAAAATATATCGCCTGCGGAGTTTACGAACTGGAGTACTAAAATTGTTTTTGTTGTGCGAATGGCCAAGCTGTGTGTGTGTGTTGGAGGGGGGGGGGGGGGGGGGAGGGGGGGGGTAAAGATAGGAAGATGAAGCTTGATGCACATAGCTTAGATACTGTATATGTGCGTTTTGGAGTCAAAGGTCATGACGTTGATGTATGACCTTTAAAAACTGAAAATCTGTTAGTCATATCTCGAGTATCAGTCAACATTGGCTGTTGAAACTTCTTGGTATGAGGGTGGTTTGGCTTACGCTCCTTCCGAATATTGATGACCAGTGAAGGTCAAGGTCAAAAAATCTTGGGGTCGGAAAGATGGAGTTTCCTAGATCACAAATTATATTGAAGGAATAAAGATTGGAAGATGAAACTTACTGTGCTTGTAGGATATGTACCATAGATGTCTTTGGGGGTCAAAGTCATTATCTTGACCTATGACCTGGAAAACTGAAAATTTCTAGCCATATCTCAAACACCAGTCGACATAGGATGTTGAAACTTTGTACGCAGGTAGATTGGCTTATGCACATTCTGAATATTGTTGATAATCCAGGTCAAGTTCAAGATCAAAGAAATTGCTGTATCCTTCAAATCGGGGTTGGAAAAATGACATAGTATTTATACAGAGTGGAGGTAGACTGAAGTGTGTCTCTACCTTCAATGGAATAAGCTTGGACATGAGGGAATGAATGGGTTGCTGCAAGCCTGTCAGTGACTGACTGAATGCAAATAGTGAGTCTGAAATACATTAAATTATTAGGGACACTCTTCATTTGCTTCACTAAACAGTCAGTGCTACAATTAAAAAACAAAACAAAGTGCTTCAATGCTTGTCAGTTTGATGGGGTCACAAGTCCACAATGTTTAAGTTGAAACTTGAAACATGAATTAAAAGTTTACTTCGTTTTGTTTGTTTCCAGAGGTATCATAGGCAAATCTGCCAATGACTGAACAGAGTGAAAAGGTAAGCTGGTTAGACAATTTCATACATGTATTACCTTATTTTTAATAGCTGGATATGTGTTCTGTTTGTGTATATTGTAACAATTTGAGTACAATGCTCCCACTTTTTTTTACGATGCGCTCCTGTACAACTCTCTCGGTTATAAGACAGTTTTGGATGACGGATACATTTTACTTTATAACTGACCTCTCGTTTTTGACATACTCAGTTTTCCGTTTTATGGCTGCCTTTGCAGGCTCTTATGCGACCTATCACTCAGAATAGGATAGAATAGGCATGCAGTGAACAGCACATGCACAAATGCTGGTGTCAAAGACAGTAAGCGTGTCACGACCGACCCTGGAGGTCTGCCCTGACAGGATCGGTCTAGGTGGGAGTGAAGGGAGTGACTGACCTCACACGCTCCGCAAGAGACCACACAACAAAGATTACGATACAACACCCCATTTATTCACACCAGCAAAATAAACATTCCAACACACGCACCATGCACGATCACAATAAAGCACTCCAATGCACACAACTTGCACAATCACGATCATGCACTCCAATGCACACAACATGCACAATCACGATCAAGCACTCCAACGCACACAACATGCACAATCACAATCAAGCACTCCAACGCACACAACTTGCACAATCATAAATAAATATTTCGCCATACGACGTACACAATCACAATTACAGCATTCAGCACATATGACATATACACAATTATAAAGAAATATTTCCAGTATCGATCCTTTCTCACACCATGGAGTGCGTCCACATCCCTGCCCCTGTCAAGTCCGCTGGGAGCACCCTGTCGCACTAGGTGCTCCGAGCCGGGTTGGTTCTCGCAGGGAGTCGCCCAAAGCCGACACCTCGACTCCCAAGCGGGCAGTGAAGAGCGTTGTCCCGGGGGGGGGGGGGGGACGTAGCTGTTACTGGAGGACCTGGACGGGGGTCCAGGCCGGCCAGTCAAGACGGCGGGCTCTCTAGCAGTCCACGGTCCCGACCAAGGCGTGGCCTCGACCAGCGCGTGGCACCATCCCGTCCGTGGTCTCAGCCAGAACGTGGCCTCGACCAGCACGTGGCACCATCCAGTTCGTGCTCCAGGTGAAGCCCCCGAGAGGGGGGAGGACGTAGCTGGGAGGAGAGTCGAAGAGGAGGGAAAGAAGAAGGAAGGAGGAAGGAAGAAGGGTACTGGAACCCTGCCGTCAGTACGTCTGACCATTGCTGTCAAGTCTTAACAGCCACTCGCATGATGGGCGAGGGGAAGTGTATATAACGCACACAGTAAACTCATCGAATCAAGTCTTCTCACACCACGCAGGTAAAAGACTGCATTAAATCAACAGGTTATAAAACAAATATGAATTATCTTCACCCTTCTCTCACTCACGTTTAACATTTTCCTTTCTTAGGAAATAAACCAACACAGCGACCATCGCTTAATAACTGCCACCACATTTGCAAATAATAATTCAATGGCATAACTGTCACATTTTATAAACACATTTCAAAATAACACAAATCTCCAACCACGCGTCCAAACGACAATCATGCGTACGCACGCTCGTGAACATAAAACTCGTTCTCCTTGCACACACAAACAGACGGTGGCCGAAGGATAAAAGTCCGGCGAATGTGACAGGGGCGGACGAGCGAGACCAAGCAAGTTCCAACCCTGAATCACCAGGTTCTCTCCCTTCCCCACCGACTACCGCATCACCAGATGCATAAACAGGAGAAAGAATTTTGGAAATAATTTAGAATGGCCAGGAGAGAACAGGAAACCTTCATTCTGGGACAACTTTCGCCCTCAACTAGTTTTCGGGCGAAAGTGACCCAGAATAAAGGTTTTCCTGTTCTCTGACAAGTAAGACTTCAATAACCAAAAATAAACGATTATCTACAAACAAACATACTGTGTAGGGTTATCCGTTTTCAATATAAATTTACTAAACTTTTCAGATTTCAGTTTTTGTTTAATCCTGTGTTTTTCCTGGTCATTTTCAATAACATCATTTTCACGCAAACATTCATCAAATGAGTCTCTGTCTTTCATGTGAAATAGAACTACAGTCTTTAACTGTTCTCTAAAGTCTTTTAAAACCGAGTTATATTTCTGGCATAAAATCCACACACTTATCCCAGCATGTCTTCCGCTGAAAGCTATTTTTCGACAAAGTGTTTTTTTTTTTTTTAACTATGCTTTCTGCCGAACAGTTTTCTTTTAAAAAAATGGGTTTTTGGGCTTTCCTTAAAAACATTAAAAAAAATTTTTCAAAAACACTCACTAAAGTTTATTCCCGGATCAACAAAAAAATAGGGGCCATATCTGTCCATTAAAACCTTCTATTATGATATGCTTTGTTCCTTTTAAGTTTTTGGACAAAAAACCCACAATATGAAAAAAAATTATACGATAAACTTTTTTTGAAAAAGGGGTTCAAGGCCCCAAAAATTGTTTTTCCACAACCATTTCTGCCCACAAATAAAAAGGCAATGAGGATTTTTTGTCAAAAATTTTTAAAATGCTCCATGGTTTATAGAAAAATTTTAAATTCTAATCCAGTTATTTTTTATTTTTATCATACTTTCTGTCAAAACCTGTTCGTATAAAAAAAAACCCAAACAAGACCTAAATGTTTTAAGTTTAATCCAATTTTTTTCTTTTGGGGGGGGTTTAAAAGCAAAGGGGATTTTGTTGCTTTTTGGGAAAGATCTTAAATCCTCGCCTTTGGGAAAAAAGGACGAGGGTAACGTTAAGACTTTTAAACTCTAATTTTTCCCGGCAATTTTTAAATTCCTTTTTTTAAGGTCGTCACAAAACCCCCAAAACCCCCACCCCTCTCCGCATTTTTTTTAAAGACAAAAATTTTCCCAAATATCATTGATGAACGTGTCCCCCTTTTTTTTTCTGCTTTGGAAAGAACTGTAATTTTGTAGAAGCTTTTTTTACAACTTTTTCTTTCTGTGGGAGGATGTCTGTTTTTCCCCCATACCCGTTATTTTCAATTTTTTTGGGGGGACTATTTTTCGCCCGAAAAAGACTTACATGAAAAAGGGCCAGATTTTGAATGCTTTTCAAAAATTTTTTTGACGGCAAAAATTTTTTTAAAGGGGTTATGTTTTTAAATTTTATTTCCCTTTTAAAATATGGAAAAAGTGCCTTTTTGAGGTCGGTTTTGGGAATTTATTTTTTATTCAATTCCCCCAACATTATTTCCCTTCTAAAAAGCGCATTTGTTTTTATTTTGGGAAAACTTTTTGCTGTCGCCAACCTCTTTGCTTTTATAATCACCTTTCTTTAGTGTACTCAAAACCATAAAAAGTGCCAATCCACCTTTTCTTTTAAAAGTCCGTAACGTCTGAAAGGGTTTTTTTAATTTCAAAAGTTATACACCTCACAGGCGCAATGAAACCCCGGTTCTTCGGGCCCACGTGACATTTTTTTTTAGTAGCGTATTATTTTTTTTCCAAAAAAATGTAAAAATTTCCCCGCTTTGTATTTTTGATTTTTTAAAATTAAATGATCCAACCCCCCCACAAACAAAACTTTTAAATGAAAATTTTGGGGGAATTTTAAAATTTTCTAATCGCAAAAATTCAGTTTTTCCCTGACGGCAGAGCTTTTAAAAACAGTTGGGGCCCCCGCATATAATTTTTTCATCAGTGCTTGCTCATTCCAAAAAACATAGAGAAAGAAAGAAATGCAAGATCGAGCGGTTTTTCCCCCCTCAAATATTTTTTTCTGGCCAGCAAAAAAAACCATGAGGGGGTAGATTGTAGTTGTAAAGCCTAACATTTTAGCTAGCTCTCTATCCAAAAAAGTAAATACTTTTTCCCGGGCTTAAATGTTAACTTTTTTTTTAAATTTTGCTTTGTTAAGTTTGAAGTAATGCCCAAAGTTACTCTTTTGCTTTTTTAGCGAAAAAAACCCGTAATAACCATCAGGTATTTTTAACTGGTTTTAATTTTGGTCCCGGGTTTTGGGGTAATTTTTGGGTTTTTGGGGTTATTCTTCCTGGATTAAATTTAATTTTAAAACCATACGATTTTGAAAAAAAATTTCTGAAGTGCAACCTTTTGGTCCGCAATTTTTATCAATAGTTTTTTCAAAAAAACAAAGGGAGGTCTTGATTTGTTATTGTTACAAACTTTTTTAAAACGAAATAAAAAAAGAGTGCATTCAAATATACTGGTGCAAAAAAATTCTTTTGGGGCCCGGGCATTTACAATCTTAAAAAATATAGAACTGAAAACTCTTGACTTTTGCTGTGACCCGACGAAAAACCTTTCTAAAAAGGAAAATTACCCCTTTAAAAACAATATCTTAACCCCCCTTTTAAAAAAGACTAATCGTAAATGGGGTTTCAGTCTTTCCGAGCAGTTTTACAAAAACCATTAAACTTTGCGTGGTTTTGTCCCATAAAACGGGTTTGGGGTGGGAGTGTCGTAGCGATCATTTTAAAAACCCAACCTGATTTTGGTGGGGTTCAGTGTACAGATTTCATTTTTTTTAAAACCTTCAAAACGAATTTTGACTGAACGCGGCGCCTTTCCCAAAATGAAAAACCTTTTTAATCCATTCAGCAAAAAATTTAGCCTTTTAAAGGTTTTTTAAAAAGGATTTGTAACGAATTCAATATTAATGTTAAAAACAACTTTAGAAAAAATTTAGATCTTAATCATGGTTTTTGCCCCCCTTTATTTTTGGGGGGCGTGCCAGAAATTATAAGTATGATGGAATCCCCATAACACTTTCTCTTCAGGCAAAAACTGTTCACCTGGGGTCCATAGAGCAAGCATAAAAAAGCATGGACAAATTTATCTTGGGACACTTCTAAGGGCCTAATTTGAGCGGGAAAAGAAGAAAAACGACTCTATTCGTACTTACGTTTGGGGGTTTGCTAGGTTAAAAAGCACAGGCAAGTTTCGAGCAAACTGATCCTTCAACGGGTTTTTGATCCCACAAAAAAATACTTCGAAAAATTTTAGGGGGACGCCTTTAAAATTCACCGTTAAATTTCCCTTCAAGTATAAAAAGGTCCCAAAATGTTTTACAATACGCAAGATAAAAAGTAACTTTGCGGGTTGGAACGGGTTTAACAGGGCGCCTTCTGACCTCAGCCTCCAGATGGTACAATAAAAAACCCTAAATAATGTTTTTTTCTTAAAAGAAGGCAATGAACAGAAGGGGGGAAAAAAAACGACTTTAAAATTCTGAGCCGGGTTAAATTTACAAACAATAAAAGAACCCCCAAATTTAAGTCACCCAAACCTCGCGGCCCAAACCCCAAAAGGGCCAAATTGAAGATTTCAGAAAAGCTCGGGGACTTTGTTCGCGATGACCTTTGGAATATAAAAAGACAGCGCTTTTTTTTGGGATTAACTGGCCGGGGTTTATTTGGGTTTTAAATCTTACAAAAAAAATTAAACCCCAACTTTTAAAGAAAAACTAATCCCCATAAGTGCTTGGCCAAAAGCCAACTACTTTGCTTCAGAAAGGCCCAAAAGCCAGCTGAAAATTTCTCCCCAAAATTCCTTTTTAAAGCTCTACGGCTTTACCGGCAAAATTTTTTTAAAAACTCGAAAGATGAAAATTTTGTTTTTTTACCCATATTTATAGGTGGAGGCAGGCGGCGGAGGGTACTAAATTTGGCCCACCCCGCCGGGAAATTTACCCAACACCAGTGTACTTTTTTGCAAAACCAAAGGCTTTTTATAACGTTTGCTAATGTAACTCTTTTCTCTTTTAAAAACAGTGTTCTTATTGTTCTGCTAGCGTGTGTCTTCTTTAAAATTTTTTTTCGAAAGTTTCCCCTTTTTTAAAAAATTCATTTTATTTTCGAAATTTGGTCCGGTTAGTATTGTCATTTTCTGCCCTTGCGGGATCTTTCTTGTTCAAAAATTTTTGGGTCTTTGTTTTATTCTTTCTTTAATATCAGTCCTAATTTGGCGGGTCAGCCTAAAAATTTTTTCCTTTTTCTTTTTTTATTTTCCATCTTTTTCACCCAGTTTTGCAAAATTGTTTTTAATTCCCCTTTGATGGTTTTTTAAAAGACGATAAAGGGGCCTAATAATTCTCTCATAGGTAGCCCGCGAGTCTGTAAAGTTTTTAAACCGCTGTTTTCTGAAAAAGGATTTTGCTTCTATTACTTTTTTAAATTCCCCCTGCGGGATTGATTTAATTTTTAATTTCCCCTTTTTTTGCTTTTGGGTTTTATCTGTCGGGAGTTCTTGCAGTGTGTTTTGAAGTTTAGAAACTGCCTCCCCCTTAATTTGGGTCTAACAAGACCAAGGCGACTTTAAACTTTCCCACTGAGTTTTTTTCTAATTAAAACCCACGGCTAAAAATTTTGAGGGGTCTTTTTTATTTGTAACTGAACAATTTGCCCTTTGGGGTTCGCTCCTCAAAAAACAAAGGGGTAAATTTTTATTTCCCCAAAATCTTTAGGGCTAAAAATTCGGGAGGTTCTTGCCTAAACTTTGGTATAATGATCTGACCTTACTTTCTTTTAAATTTCCCACGCCGAAAAGAGGGCCCCGAGCGATGTTGAAACCAAAGGATTCATTTCACCCCATGTGGGTTTTCCAAATCAAAAAAACTTTCATAATTTTCCCATCCCCCGATGCCCCCCCAAAATTTTTTTTAAAAAATTTAAACTTTTTTTTTTGTTTTAAAAAAAAAATGCCAAAATCATAGGGGCTCTTTCCCGGGACCCGCATAGAAAGCTGAAAAAACCCCCGGGCGGGGTTTGGAAAAAGGGAATATTACGTTCCAAAAATCCACCCTTCTTTTTGATGCAAAATCAAATTTTTAAACTGTCAGTTTTTCCAGCTTAGGAGCGGTTTGTTTTGATTGGGGCCGGGGCCTTTGCACGGAAATTTTCAAAATAAAAACTCGATTAAACAACGCCCCCAACCCAAAACATTTGTTCAGAATTGGGGGGGGAAATCTTTTAAGAAAATTTCTGAAAAATTGGGGGGAAAAAAGTATTTTTTTTTAAAACAGGGCAGCATATTTTTAACCTATTCTGATTTTGGGCAAACCGCAAAATAAAAGGGAAGATCTTGCGTTTAAAGGGAAATTTTGGAATGAAAACCCCTAAAATTTAGAATGGGCCCCGAACTCGCCTCAGGTGAAAAAAAGGGCGGGCAAAAAGTTTTTAAAAAACTGTAAGTTATCGTTTGGAAATCGTTTTTTTCAATTCCTTTAAAATTTTGATTTTTGGGTTAAAAACCCACCCCATCCCTTTCCCGGGGGGTTTTTTAAAAAGACAGATTGTAAAACAACAAATTTTTTAATGACTAAAAATTTTTATTAAAACCCTCGGGACACCGAAAAAAAGTAAAAGGCCATTTCGACATCCGTTGAGTTTAAAGTTGTTAGAATTTAAATTTTGGGCAATGCGGGTTTGGGGCCCAATATGAGTCATTAGTACATTTACGAAGCGTGCGCCTTTCCTTCAACATACCTAAAAGAAGGGAAAGGACCCCTATCTGGAATTTTAATCTTAGTTCGCAGTAAATGTTAAAGGTTTTTTTATTGCTGTGCGAAGTTTGAAAAACCCAAATTCGCAAGAGCAAGTGAAAAGTTTTTTTTAAACCAAAAAAAACGAAAGTACAATGTTTGATTTTGGTAAATCCTAAAACCCAAAACTTGCTGGGGGACTTAGGCCTTTTCATCATTTTTGGGGAAAAAAAGAAAATTGTTTTTGGGGGGGGGGGGGGTTTGAAGCCAACAGCAGACCTTTTCCCTCTAAAGAACTACAAACCCCACAGTGTTAGGCTTGATGATTAAATTTAAAAATCAAAATAGGTTTTTTGGATGACCTAAAGGGCAACCCGAGGGTAATCCCGTTGCATGGAAATTTGGGGGAAATTTTAAGACATAAAAAACATTCAAATTGATAAAAAAAAAGAGGGTGTTTTAAACCCCTTTAAATTTTCATTTGTTTTTATTATATGATGCACAGCTAAAATTGAAGCTAAAAAATTTAAAAAATGGGAGTTTCTAAAATTTTTTTTCATTTTATAAAAAGCCTGTCTGTTCAGGTTTATCCAAATGTGGCCAACCCCGCCGCCCAAAAAAAGGGTTATAGAAAGCCCCAACATAAAAACCTTCAGATTAAAAAAACCCTTTCACAAATGCAAAAAAAAAAACTAAAAGCAGGGCCTTTCAAAAACAGCAAAACCAACCCAAGGAAATTTTGCTTCTTTTAAAGCTGTTACATATGTCAAAAATGGGGATCGACATAAGCGCCCTATCAGCAGGAACGAGTGTTTTCCCCTTGCAAAGGGGGAAAAGGGGCCCCCGCAGTTTACCTCTGGAGGGTTTTTTTTAGCTCTCGGCCTTTTTTTTAATTTGGGTTAAGTGGGCTTGGGAAAAAATAAAAAAATTTAAATCCCAAAAACCCCCAAAACTATGGTTCAAATAATAACGGCTAAACTTTGTTCGTTCAAGCTGATAATAAAAAAAGCGCTAAGGGTGACCCCAAAAATCACGGATGAAGAATTTTAAAAATTTAAAAGGGTGATTTTTTATGACTACAAAAGACAAAAGTTTTATCCTTTAAAAAAAGGCGGGGAAAAATTTTTCTCAACAGCCAAACCCCCAGCAGATAAAAAAGGAAAGCTTAAAAAAGTAAACGAGACATTAAAAACCCGTTTTAACCCGGTCACATTAACAACACCAAAAGGGTTTATACTTTAGTTTAGAAAACTAAGCGTAAAAAGACCGTCGATATTGTTTCTGATTTAAATATTTTTTTTTTTTAATTTTAAAAAATTTTTGGCTTAAAAAGAAAGACAGCATGGAAAGAATATGAAGGGCCCAAAACAATTTTTTGAAAGGAAAGCTCAGAGAGAGCGTTTTTCAAAGGCTGAATGATATTGTTTTGAAGTTAATTGGGCCCAACCAAAAGTAACCCGGGAAGTGTTTTTCATGCTATTTCTCAAATTCCAGGAAACAACAAAAAGACCCCCCGGTTAAAGTTAAAAGTTACGTTTTTAAAACGCCCAAGTAACAATAAATAAGAAAAACTAGAAGTCCCGGGTCCCGACTTAAAAACAAAATATTCTTTTTCCCCTAATGACTTAACACCCCGGTTTGGGGAGAACCCAATGGGTTAAAACAGTTTGACGCTGCCGTGAAAAAGCTAAAAGGGGGAGGCTCTGGTTTTTTCAGAGGGCGGGAATTTTTAGAGATTTTAAAAAAAACAGGGTAAGTATGCCAACCCATTGGGAGGCCCAAAGGTTAATTCCGCTACCTCGGGGGTTGGTTTTAAAAAACAATTTTTTAAAATAAAAATTCAGCCCAAAAAATGTTTCATGTGGTGCGTTCCCTTTCAAGGGTGCATCATGTCCGCGAAAACGCCAAAAGGGGAGTGACTAACTTTCGGCAATACACCCCAAAAATCTTTAAATTTAATGGGAAAATCCTTTCCCGTTAGTTGGGGAACCAAAAAGGGTCAGTTTTTGAACCCAAAAAAACCCAATAACTGTTTTAAAGAAAACACCCTGGGGGTGAGGAAACCCAAAATTTTGGGGGCCAATTAAAGTGTCCAAGAAAGTCCCAAAAATTTGGCGAACCAGCCAAAATCATGTGGACAAAACCCCTTTAAAGTTTTCGCCCGCAGGGTTTCCCCATTTCACATTGATACAAAAAAATGAGTAAAATAATGCGCATACTTCAAAAAATCATGGAAACAAGAATTCTGTAGAAAAAGGTTTTAAAAAGAATGCCCCTTGTTTAAGCCGCAAAAAGAAAAATAAAAACATTGTAAAAGTTTGTAAACTGTAAAACAGAACTAAAGTACGCCCCCACCTGGATCTAAAAAATTAGTTTTAAGAAATTTAAAAGGGGAAATTTTCCCCTATGTTGTTTTTGCAGACTTCGAATCACTCATTTTCCTTATGAAGGGCCGCGCCCCAAAAAATTCCCAAAAAAAGTTTAATGAGTAATCAAACAGTTTTTTTCATTTTCCTTCATTGTTTTCCCCGGTCGGATGGCGGGTCATTCAGACCCGAATTATATAGAGGGCCCAATGGCCCGGGTAGTAGATTTTTAAAAGCGCATGCAGCAATGCGTAATTTATTGTTCTAATAATCGAAAAATTTTCTGACATCATGATGACGCCTGAAGATCAAAACAGTATGGCTCAGCCACACATTTTTGGATTTTCGGTTTTTTGGTCTCATCAGACGAAGCCAATCAAAAGTAAAAAGACCCTGATCACATTAGCGGAAAGTTCAGAGGAGCGGGCATAACAAAAAGCAATCTTCAAAAAAAAATTTGAACCAAACATGGAAGCTGCCCCCTCTTTTTCCCTTTAACCCTTTCGAGGTTTACGACTCTCATTTTTATATTCAAGCAGTAACCAACGCCCTTTGGGTTTTATTGGGATTGCACAGTCATCGAAAAGTACCTGGGGCTTTAAACTAATAACATTCTTTTTATGACTTATGCAACCCTGAAAGGGATCATTAGAGTCACTAAACTATGCCTTAAAGTCCTGCCCAATAACGGAGAATATTTTTTACTCAAAATCTCGTTAGAAAGGGCGTTTACCCTTATGATTTCATGAACAGTTTTGGGGGGAAAGGGTTTTCGAAAATACACTTTCCCCCTAAAAAGGGGCGTTCTTTTTTTGTCTTAAAAGGAAAGGGGGCAGTGAATTTTGATTCCCCGCAGCTCCAAAAAGATGGCAGAAGTTAGAGTGAAAAAAGTGGGAGAAACATGATTCTAATTTTAAAGGCTGACTTTGTTTTTTTGGGGAGTCTTTGAAAAATTTTGGAAACCTGCAAAGAAAAAATTAAAGCCCGGATCCTGCGCATTACATTTCTTCGCCGGGGTGAGCTGGGATGCTTTTTTTTAAGTTTACTTTGGGTACAAAATTTTATTTATTGTCTGCCCACCCAAAGAAAAGTGAAAATTTTTTTTAAAAGGATTTCTTTGGGGGAATTAGTTTTGGGGGTGCACATTACTGTAAGCCCCAAACAAAAATACTTTGGCCCACTATGATCCCAGTAAAAAGTCTAACTATCTTATGTATTTTTTAAAGCAAACAATCGGGATGGATGGGCAAAAGGGGCAATCACTTCCTTTACGCAACTTTTAAAATTTAAAAACAGGCCGGCCCATCCGAATAAAATTCAAAAAGGGATTAAAGTGGGTTGGGCAGTTTAACGCCTGGGCAGCAGCGGGTTTTTATTCTAGAATTGACTTAGAATAACCTCGGAAAATCCCTGACCTGCCCTAATGACTATCCCTTGCACAGAAAGTCTAAAGATGGATCCAAGAGAGCACCCAAACTTGTTCCTTAAACTTTTGAGGGAAAAAAAATTAAGTCTGTCATTACAGACTTCAAAAATTTTATTTAAGGGCATGGGTTTTTAAGTTGACGCTGTTTCAAACGCCCTAAAATTTCTTTTTTATCAAGAACGTTCAGAAACCATACTCATGAAGAAAAAAATGATCCAGAACCCAAAACCGGGAGATTTTTCAGAAAAAGACTTTTTCAATGATGAAAAAACAGCTGTTTTTGGAAAAACTATGGGAAAACCCCCAAGCGCAAAAAATGTCAGATTAGTCACCAAAAAAGGGAAAGAAGAAATTTAAAAAGGAAAAACAAAACCTAATTATCAGGAAATTTAGAAATTTCATGATCAGTTTTTTGGGAAAGGGTGAAAAAAAAAAAAATCAAATTGGACCCAAAAACCCTTTTTTAAATTTGGGGTTTTCGTTTTTTGAAATTTTTAAAGCTTTTGGGTTAGAATTTTTTATGACTATTTAAACCCCCCCTATTTTCCCCGAGTCCCCAATACTTTCACGATCAGATATTTTGGGTTTTAAAAAAATTCCTACTGAAAATATTTTTAAAGACATGGAATTAGAAGTAGCTAAAGGAGCGAGTGATGGTTTTTGACCCGTCCGTTATCCTAAAGAAAATTTTGCCTTTTCATTCAATTTCTAACAAGAAGGTTTTAGAAAGATGAAGGATGAATTATCTGGGAAAGGGGATCAAGGAGGGTTTGGGGTTAAAGGGCAAAAAAAGTTTCAGTATTTCGAGCCAGGAGAAAAAATTAAGAAAACAAAGGGAATATCTCGCAGCGTTGTTCAGTCAAAATATCAAGACAACTACAAAGAAGCATTGTTTACCAAAAAGACTTTTTATCCTGAAACGTAAAACTGGATCTTTCTACATTAGATCAACACAAAAAGTTTTTAACAAGAAGTCCCTTAAAATTTGAACAAAAACAAAAAAAGGGGTTTGGTTAAATCCAGAGTTTTCAAGCAATTGGGCACTGGAGAACCGTAAAAATTTAAATTTAAAAAGGGGAAATGTTCTGGCGGAATTATTGGGAGTTTTTTTTCACAAAAAATCTTTGAGGAGCGGTTGTTTGTTGTGTCAGTTTCTCGTAAATAATACAAGGGCGGATTTTAAACTTTTCAATTCTTTTTTTTTTCATATGGGTTAACACCCAAAAATGGAAACTGTTGCCCTGATGCGAGGGGCCCCTTTTTGCTTTTCCCCCCCTTAAAAAAAGGTACCCCTTCCCCTTTTCCCCCAAAAGGTTAAAAGTTTGCTGGAAGAAGACTCTCCTTCAGCAACAAATTTTTTTGTTTTTCTTTTGAAATTTCTTTTTACTGGGTTTTTGCCCTTTAAATTCTTATTATTCAAAGCGCCAAAACTGAGGGCAGTCTTCTAACCCCTTCTGTGTTGCAAATTGTCAAAAAGCTCTCTGTGTACTGGTAGGAAAAAGTAAATTTTTGGCTTTAAATGTTTGTTAAAGTTTTCAACTAAAACCCTTTTGATCTGTGAACTCCCGGGTTTCCCCCTTCTAATGGTAACTCTGTGTTTTAAAATAATTGATTTACTTTGGGCCCTTTTAAATTTTTTTTCCCCTCATCGACTTGAATCATGCGAGGTTTAAATTTTGTGGCCCTCGTTGGTATATCAGTTGTAACAACACCCAAAAGCAGAAGACCCCTTTTTTGTTAAAGGTTTGCATCTTTTTTATCTTGGGAAACCATGTCCAAAGACGTGAGTGCGTACTTTAAAACTTTTTGTCTAATCCAAACGAGGGTAAATATTAAAAAAACCAAATTTTAAAGGGTGGGCGTTTGGGGTTGTATTCACAAAGTGTGGGCTTGTATTCGTCCCCAGGGGGGAGGTAAAAAAATTTGGCCCGATTGCTTGTTTAGATAGGCAAGCGGCCATAACAATGCAATTCAACTAAAAAGTTTGAACCAAAGACATGGAAGCTGCCCATCTTCTTTCATAACTTGCGAGGTTACGACTCTCATCTTATATTGCAAGCAGTAACCAACGCCTTCAGGGTAGCATGCATTGCACAGTCATCAGAAAAGTACATGTGCTTTAATCTAAATAACATGTCTTTTTATGACTCTATGCAACACATGATGGGATCATTAGAGTCACTAGCTATGTCCTTAAAGTCCTGCCCAATAACGGAAGAATATTTTGACTCAACTCTCGTTAGAAAGGGCGTTTACCCTTATGAGTACATGAACAGTTGGGAAAGGTTTGACGAAGATACACTTCCGCCTAAAGGCGCGTTCTTTTCTAGTCTTAGAGGAAAGGACATCAGTGATTCTGATTACCAGCATGCTCAAGAAGCATGGCAGAAGTTAGAGTGTAAAACGATGGGAGACTATCATGACTCCTATTTAATGGCTGACGTTTGTTGTTGGCGGACGTCTTTGAAAATTATAGGAAGACCTGCATGAAACATTATAGCCTGGATCCTGCGCATTACATTTCTGCGCCCGGGATGAGCTGGGATGCTTTCTTAAAGTTTACTGGAGTACAGATTGATTTATTGTCTGACCTACCAATGATTCAGATGATTGAAAACGGATTGCGTGGAGGAATTAGTATGGCGTCGCATCATTACTGTAAAGCAAACAACAAATACTTGGACGACTATGATCCGAGTAAAAAGTCTAACTATCTTATGTATTTAGATGCAAACAATCTGTATGGATGGGCAATGGCGCAATCACTTCCGTTACGCAACTTTAAAATGTACACAGGCGGCGATCCGAATAATATTCAAAAGGCATTAAAGTGGTTGGGCAGTTTAACGCCTGGTCAGCAGCGTGGTTTCATTCTAGAAGTTGACTTAGAATATCCTCAGGAACTCCATGACCTGCATAATGACTATCCATTAGCAGCAGAAAGTCTAAAGATGGATCCAAGAGAGCCACCTAAACTTGTGCCTAATCTTCGAGGCAAAAAAAATTATGTCTGTCATTACAGACTTCTACAATTTTATTTAAGACATGGTTTGAAGTTGACAGCTGTTCATCGCATAATTGCTTTTGATCAAGAACAGTTCATGAAACCATACATCATGAAGAACACTGATCTCAGAACCAAATCCGCAGATGCTTCAGAAAAAGACTTTTTCAAGCTGATGAACAACAGCTGTTTTGGAAAGACTATGGAGAATCCGCACAAGCGCAAAGATGTCAGATTAGTCACCAAAGAGAACGAAGCAATTAAGCTGACTTCAAAACCTAATTATCAGGACTTTAGAAGATTTCATGATCAGCTTTTTGGCATAATGATGAAAAAAAAAAAAGTCAAATTGGACAAACCCGTTTTTATTGGGTTTACTGTTTTAGAATTATCAAAGCTTTTGATGTTAGAATTTCTTTATGACTACTTTAAACCCCTGTATCCAGAGTCCAGAGTACTTTACACAGATACAGATAGTTTTGTTTATAGATATTCCTACTGAAGATATTTATAAAGACATGGAATTAGAAGTAGCTAAAGGAGCGAGTGGATGGTATGACACGTCCGATTATCCTAAAGATTCGCCTTTACATTCAATTACTAACAAGAAGGTTTTAGGAAAGATGAAGGATGAATTATCTGGAAAGGTGATCAAGGAGTATGTGGGGTTAAGGTCAAAAATGTACAGTATTTCGAGCCAGGAGAAAATCATTAAGAAAGCAAAGGGAATATCTCGCAGCGTTGTGCAGTCAAACATATCACATGACAACTACAAAGAAGCATTGTTTAGCAATAAGACTTTTCATCATGACAACGTAAAACTGCGATCTAATCTACATGAGATCAACACAACAGTTGTAACAAAGAAGTCATTAGATAGAACAAACACAAAACGGGTGTTTGTTAATCCAGAGTTTTCATATGCAATTGGGCACTGGAGAACCGTAAATTAATTAAAGCGGAACTGTGTCTGGCGGAATTATCTGCAGTTCTTCTTTCACAAAAGATCTTTGAGGAGCTGGTTGTTTTGTTGTGTCAGTTTCTCGTAAATAATACACGGGCGGATTCATCTTTACAATTCTTTTTATTTCATATGGGTCAACACTCCAAACTGGATCTGTTGCCCTGATGCGAGTGTCCCCTTCTGCTTCCCCCGGTAAATAAAGGTACCTTACTTTCAAACCAAACGGTAATAGTTTGCTGGATGAAGACTCTCCTTCAGCAACATTTATTGTTTTTCTTTTGATTGCTTGTACTGGTTTTAGCCCTTTAAATTCTTCATTATTCATTGCGCGCAAAACTGAGGGCAGTCTTCTAACCCATTCTGTGTTGCGAGAATTGTCAATAAGCTCTCTGTGATACTGGTAGGAGAAAAGTCTTTCGGCTAACTGTTTGTTAAAGTTTTCAACTAAAGCCTGTGATCTGTGAACTCCTGGAATGCCTCTTCTAATGGTAACTCTGTGTTTTAACAATAATTGATTTACTTGGCCTTTAAATTCTTTTCCATCATCGACTTGAATCATGCGAGGATAAGTTAGTGGCCCTCGTTGGTATATCAGTTGTATAGCAACAGCAACAGCAGAAGCACTCTTTTGTGTTAATGGTTCCGCATCTTTGTATCTTGAAGCCATGTCAATGACTGTGAGTGCGTACTTAAATCTTTTTCGTCTAATCCTATCAGAGGGTAAATATAGAAGATCCATTTGATGGTGTCGTTTGGAGTTGTATTCACAAAGTGTGGTCTCTGTATTCGTCTAGGGGCAGGTAAATAAATTTGCAGATTGCTTGTTTAGATAACCATTCCTTTGCTGTTTGTTCACTGACACCCCTCTTGGTTTACTTTTTTTTTCCCGGATTCCCTTCCAAAACCCTTTTTGGGCAAAAAAAGTTTTGTTCATTTTTTTTCAGCCAATTTTACGCAACAAAACACACGGTCAAAACCAACAAAATAAACCCGATTTCTTGCATTTTTTTGTTTTTCGAGGGTTGTAAAAGTCACTAATTTTGGGGGGGGAAATTCTCGATTGGTTTGCCTTTACAAAATTTTTTATTGTTTGATCAACACTTTAAATGTGTAACTGCATCCCCCTTTTTTTCATGTGTTTTAATAAAACAACTGCTCAATCTATGCTTTTCATACGTCTTTGCTGCACTAGTTCCCACATTTTGTTATGTCTTTTTCTCTCGCCTTCATCTCCTTTACAAAAAGGTTTTTTCTTCCACTAAAAGCGAGCGCATTAACCACAGCGCCCCCATCATCATTACGAGCGAACCATTTTTTAAAATGATTTTTATTTACTTTTTATACTGTCGGGAAAT